>JAAAKO020023931.1:0-14460 GCA_010015015.2 Bolitophila cinerea
ATTTACAACAAATACAAATACCAATTCTGTGATATAAATAATGACATTTTAATAACTAAAGATAGCAAAAGTATTGACAACTTATAAAAGCTCTAACAAAGATAAAATAGAAAACTATCGTCCAATATCAATTTTACCAATTTTGGCAAAAGTTATAGAAAAAATAATATAATATAATAATATAACCAACATATTTCACTTTTTCATTTTATATGATTTTATATAATGTTCCTCATTAGTAATTTTTTTTCCGAGAAAATATTCAAAATTTACTTTTTGTTTGTTACGATGTTTAGCCGGTAGGGTATTCGATATATATATACAATTAATAGACTTTCTTTTATTAACAAATTCCTTTAACCGTAGTCAATATGGCTTTATTCCCAAATCTGGTACAGAAATACCGTGCAAAACTTTAATCAAAGAGATTCAAAATAGCGTATATGATAAAAATCACATCGACTATATTTATTGATCTTAAAAGCTTTTACAAAATTGATTGATATATTTGATTAATCAACTTAATACAACATAAGTGATTTTCCTGATACAAAATTTGGGATTTTTTAATACAAAATCTGCGCTTTTCGTAGATTTATAAAGTTAATTTTAATTTTTAAGTTAATTTCTTTTTAAAATAATGGGTTTCTAATTTTTGAAGTATTAACAAGTTTTTTTTTGTACAAAATCTTATTTTACTGTTAGTAAAAAATCCGTAATTTTCTATAAACAAAGGCACATAATATAGGCCTGTTTTATGAATGCTCGCGATACTGATCGCGATAAAAAGCTACTGTAGCAGTATGCTAAAAAATTGAGCTTGCTGATTATATCGAGCAACGTTTTTGTTTTAATACATGTATTTTTGATGCTCGTGATAGCAAAGCAGCGTTCATAAAACAGGTCTTATGTAATTTTCAAAATATATTGTTTTTTTTTCTTGAGAAACTAGTTTTTTAAAGTTCAAAATATAGAACATCGATGATTTCATTAAAAGTGTAAAATCAGTAATTTTATCAGTGAAAAATAAGGCATATTTTATAGCCGTTTTTGGAAAATCAGAGAAAAAACAATTTGATATTTTTTAAGAACTCCTAAACAATAAAATAAGGTATTTCTTAGTACAAAAACAGTAATTTTCTTATTTTTTTTATTATTAAATGAGCCTTTTTTTGGTACAATTTTTTGTTACATTTATTTTTGTATATAATTATATACTGTTTTTTTTTTCAGAATAATATAATATAATTTTTGATTATTGGAATAATTTTAAATTTATTTATATTTATAATAATAACAAAAAATGCAGCACTCCCACATACAATAATAAATTAGCCACTGGGTACCAATTTATTGTCCCAAACAAAGTTTGGCGCAAATAAAAAATGTGTTAAAATAAATAGTGTCTTTATAATAAAAAATGTAGCCAAAAGTATGGCATAGATTATAGCCAATCTTTACATAATGCACTCTACCAAAAAAATATAATTACATTTTTATTGAGAAACGGAGGGCAAAATATTTTTAAAAACTTTTAAAACTATAATATAATTTAGCAGGGAATGGAATGTAAAAAAAGTTTCAGCATTTTAAAAAGGCTACTGCCTATAAATCATACTAAAATAATTATTTGCGGTATGTCGGCCATACGTGATTCGGCGAATCGTACCATTGGGTCAATCTTTGCTAACCTTAGTAGTGTTCCTCAGGTCATCACCTGAGACAATTGCCTTTAAAATGTATCTGATAAATCTGAGTTCTGATGTATGTTTTAAGGAAATAGAACAACGTATCTGTGCAAATAAACTTCGAATTTTTCGAGCAATTTTACTCAGACTTTACGGTGAATTCCAACTTTTCGAGCTGATAAAGAAACACTGAATTCAGTTACTTTGAGGGTATATAAGGGATTAAACCACAGCTGACTTCTAGTCGGTCGCCATCGCCAGTCGTTGACCAGTGTAGATCTTGGACATGTCGTTGTGTGAGTATAGATTTGTGTGTACCTAATCATATTTAATTTAACTTAACCTAACTTAAATCCACAGCTTACTACAAGTAGTTGAAAAAATCGCTTAAATTTAAAAAGAAACTATTAATTTCACTTTTCAAAAAGTTTAATAAAAAAAATGTTTTAATGTATATATGCCTTTTTTAGGAACAATTTTTTGTTAACTTAAAATATTTTACGTCTAAGTTTTTAAAATATTGTATGTTTTTATTCCAATTATACACTTATAAAATAACTACTACATTTTTAATTTTTGGTTTAAATTTCCCCTCCCCCTTCAAACTATGCATTAAAAGGGAATATTTCCTCTATTTAACAATACTGGCTCACTACGACCGATCAACCCTTTAAATAGTATTGCATTTGATTAGGTTTTTTTCTTGGACATACATACATATTATTAGTTAGGATGACATAATGCCCATAGACATAAAACTTTATGTCCATTTAAGAAGACATAATGCACATACACATGTGCCCATTGCTAAAAACGGACATAAAGCCTGTGGACCTTATGTTTAGTCGAAGCGGACATAAAGCCCATGAACCTTATGTTTGGTTGAAAGGAACAAAAAGCTAATGTCAAAACGACCGTAATACTTAAGGTTCATGGTTCAAGGTTCATGGGCTTTCTGTCCGTGGGCCATGCATCATTCCATTATATATTCTAATCGAAAAACTTTTTTTTAGTTTCTTTTCATAGCAACAATACAATTTTGTTCTGGCCATGATCAAGCCGGGAACCTTTAGGACAAAAGCCAAGGCGTTGTCCGTCTCGTCAAAAACGAGCTGGTACAGATAAGTTGTAACATTTAATCGTGAATTGTTTTCGGATTCGGCAAAATGTCGTTTTGTTTCTGATATACTGTTCATTATGTCTCAGTTAATAAAGATAATTGGTAAACTATCGTTTTATAGAATTACTCACTTAGTGAATTTTATTATTTATTAAAATTAACGTTTTCAGTGTTTCCAATATTTTTTCAGGTTATACCAGATGTAAAAAAAATTAAGTCAGCATAGGTTAAGAATATACGCTGCTTTTATAGTAGAAATTCAAATTCAGCTGACCCAAGAGCTCAAATCAGCAGACCATGCACAGCGCCGTCAATTCGTTGAATGGTTGTTGGAGCAAAATGAACTAGATGCCGATTGTTCAAAAAAATCATCTTCACCGATGTAAAATTGACAAATTTGGGGCTTAGAAAATCTGCACGTTATCCATAAGAAACAAATGCAAATTGTGACCTCAATTGCAAGGACTGGACCTGGACAATATGTGGTTCCAGCAGGACGACGGCGGCGCGACCTGCCACACGGCGCATGCAAAAATCCATTTATTGGAGGATCAATTTCCGGACCGAATCATCTCCCGAAATTTCGATGTCAGCTGGCCACCGAGATCTTGCTATTTAACACCTTGCGACTTCTTTCTCTGGGGTTTTGTTAAATCTCAGGTCTATGCGAATAAACCACAAACAATTCCTGAGCTTAAGGCTGAAACCTAACGCGTCATCGGTGCGGAAGATCCGCAAATCTGCCCAAACCTCATCGAAAATTTCGTGAAAAGGGTCAATATAATGATTAAAATATTTATTTATAAAATATTATTAAATAAAATAAAGTATTAATTATAAAATATGAATATTTATAAAATTATTAGTTTTTTCACAATGTTTTCAAATATAATTTATATTGGCCAATAAATAAAAAAAAAATGCAAAAGGTTTGCTGCTCATTACAAAACAGCTTGATAATTTTAAAATATAAGGAATATAATATTACAAAGTACAAAGCCGGCTTTCTAGCATTGACAATGTTGTTTTTGTAAGTTTTTTAAAATATATTGGGAATTTATTTTTAATAGTTTTAATAATTTAAATATTTATATGTCTTCTGACAAAATAACCATTGCAATGAGTACATTTTATTATGTTTCATATGATTTTTTTTTAAAATATAAACTATAATTTTATTAATTATTTTTGATTGGAACCTAATTTTATAATTTAAAAATTGCCATAAATTATGTTTTTATCAATATTTTGTATGCCATATGACAAAAATATATGCCAGATCTGGCATATTTTATGCCAGCATGGCAACACTTCATATTTTTTAAGTAAACAAAATCCCAATTGGAAAAAATCAAATGATCGATAATACAGTTTGTTTGAATACATAATTTAGAAGTTGTCGATATTTGTTAAGATGTTTTAAAGAAAAGTCCAAAGATAATCAACCCACCTGAAAAATGAGATCATACGATGTACTTATTGCTAATTCAATTATACGATTGCTGTATTGGGAAAATATTCGGTTCTTACTTTTTAATTGCGATAAAGTTAATGCCAGCTGAAGAATGGTGACAAGAGTCATATTGACAGACATGTCAGCCATCGAAAAACATACGGCGATTGTCTAATATTAAAACTGCTGGCACCTCACAAATCGGCAGCCCGCTTCAAGCTAAAATATCGGCATTTGTTGTTACTACTTTACCGATTTCTTATGTAGTTTTTTTTAAGTTTTTTTCTAAGTGACAGGTATTTGTAATAACTTTTTTAATACAAAGACAAAACTATCAATTACAAAGAGGGATATCCAATGGTATTCTTCATTTGAATATTTTGGCGGGCTATTTGATTTTGTTTCCAAAACATATTACATAGACAAAAATGTATTTTTTTTCTTGTCATCATTTAATGCATATTCCTACTCGAGACGAGGCTTTAATATCAAACGTAAAAATTAGAGTTTCGGCTAAACTATTTTTTCGCCAGAGATTTGGCACTTAAACTCATCTCTTCGCTATATTGTAACGGTTATTTCTTTGTTTTATTACCTTTGTACGGCAAGAGATATAAATCCAATATTTAAATGGTAAATCGTATTTTTAGGGTATCGCTTAAGTAATTTAAATTTAAGGCATAAAAGCTCTGAATGATATAGATTGTAAAATTAGCAAGTTATGCTCAGATGCTTTCTTTTATAATTTAAGGTTTGGAATTAAATTATCATTTCACAATTTATAAAATCATCATCTCTGTCTTAGCTGTCTTATCATTACCTCATCTCATCAACACTGATAAATATTTTATTACCGCACACGCACTCGAACGAGTTTAGGATTCCCTATAAAATACACATATATGTTATAACAAAAGTTTATCCAAAACTAAATCAAAGGCTAAACATTATAACACATTTTATCTTTTCGAATTCACTTTCTATAATAAAGCAATTAAAAAAAACTATTATCGATGGGTTTTTGCGTGCCAGTGATTTATGCGTGCCCGCAAATACATAACATGTATATTGTTTGTACATAACAATAATATATAAATAAATATAAACACACAGAATACTAATATCACAATATGTTGTTGTTGGTATTGTGTATATATATATATGATATGTAGTTTAATCATAAAATATAATCACATAAGACGTGTGGCATACGGAGGCGTGCGCCACGCTGTGCGAGTGCCAAGTATTAGCAGCTCCACAATTCTGCAACAACAACAACAACAACAACACCAAACGGTGAACTTTCACTTTTCTTTGTTTCGCGCGCACGATTTTTATATGTCTACCTATATACATACTACTGGTATATTATTATACATATAAATAGTATAATATATAGAAATATATATTTATTATGTACAATATAGTTATGATTTGAATGTCACTTTGGGACGTGCTTGCCTCGAATTAAGAGGCGCCTAGACGCCCAGACACGATGACCGACGACTACCAGCGTTACTCGCGCTCGAGGCGACACTTGCTATTTCCTTTTAAGTGTACTCGCAAATGCAATTATTTGACTTTTCTAAGATTAGTTCCGTTATACTTCTGCCACAGTAATGTGCGACCTCCACACACACACACTTATTTCAAAAAACACATACACACAGAGATTAACACGTTACACTCACCTAGGGCCAAGCTAACGGTGAGTATCTTTAGTAAAAACGATGCCGACATGTTGAATGATCGCTTGCAACTGATCGGATTCCCATTCACTAGTTCTACACTATACCTGTGTGTTGATCGGATAAAGTCAAGGTATCAGAGTCGGCAGCAAGGTGGTGGAAGTTGTTCCATACTCCATAGTGATCCGAAACGGTGCAGTGCAGCGGCGCGGTGGCAGACGGCGGGCGTCGCGTCGCATCGGCCGGTACGACGCGGCGCAGCGCAACGGAGGTGGAAACCGGTTGCAGGTGCTGTGAAACACCAAACGCGTCTTTTCAGTGTCTTTTTTTATCAAAGCGAGGCGAGCTACAGCGAATGCAGAGCACGCCATATATTTGTGATTGCCGATAATCCGTCAAAACGTAATCTTTATGAAGTGTTTAGTTTGACATAAACAGTTTGACAGTTGCAATAATATAAGTATGTTATAATAATTGACATGGTTAAAGCTTCGGGCAGAAATGAAGATACAAATAATAAGATTATATACAAACAAAAAAAATAAATAAATTATTTGAGGGTAAGAGTCAGTCGACTATACTTATCTTATTTACACAATTGTTAATATAATATTACATTTATGTCAAAAGACCTAAATCATATGGTAATACCTTCATAGATTCCAAATCTTTCACTACCAAATTATCCTTTACCAAATTACAAAAAAATACTAAAATTACTAAAATTAAATTAAATCAAAGCTTTTTCTAGTCTTAGGTGCCTGTCAATCTGACATTGGTGCCTAGTCCTAAATGTTTGCATAATATGGTGAGGTGATACAATTTCCATGGACATTAGGGTCCATGGACGTTACGTTCGTTTTGGAAATAAACATTATGGACCTTATTTCTACTTGTAAGAGACATAATGTCGAAATAGATATTATGTCGGTTTCTAATGGACAATTATTTTGGTATCTTATAGATATATCTACCAATGAATAGATTTCTTGTATTTTTTTGGAAGAATTGTGCGAATAAACAAAAACAAGCCAAATATAATTCAAAAAATATGTAAAGACTAACAAAAACTATAACATTATTTACCAGAGAATAAAACGGAGTAGAAGATAAGGCAGAATCCCCTATATATATTTTTGGTAAATGCACCTAAACAAGGGGATAGCTTTCCCATACATTCCAATTTATTTTTTATTTTAATAGAGGCAGGCTTAAAATAAAACTCATTTGTCATCCCATTTATAATAAACACCCCTACATTCCTTTTTGGTACCAAATAAGTTAATTCACACTAACCGAATTCGCATTTGGTTTTCTGCAGTTCCTGTCCACCCAAATGTAGCATTCTATTATTTTGGATTGGATAGAACGACTCTTGAAGATGTATTGTATTAAAAGAATTTGTATTAAACTCACCTTTTAACAATTGTCAAAGCAGAGCAATAAAAACAGTACAAAAACGTAAGTGCAAATTTAGCCTTTTCTCGCTAAAACCAGCATTTTTATATCTTAACGTAGAATCACTTGCAAGACATTCCCATCAGCTGTACTGTAGTGCAAAGTCAAAAGCACACTCTCTTAAAATAAAGCTCGCTCACAGTTCGCTCCTCACGTTCTTCGAAAACATAAAACGTTCGAATTCGCAAATTGAGCGGATTTCATCTCCGGGGCTAAAAGTGTGTAAAATCGCGCGCGAGTGATAATATTGGTGCTTTTAAAATAAATAAATAAGCATTGAACTATTAATTATTTAAATTGTAACTTCTTCAATATTCTGCTAACTAACAGGTTTATGATTTATGTGTGGATTTACATAAAACGTTTAAAATAATACCAATTTTCCTTATATTGATTAATATTAAAAGATTCATAAAAAATAAAATAAAGAAATAGATAATTTGTATCTTGAATATGATGAGCCTTGAATAGTCGAAAAATGCGCATTTCTACAGCATTAACGTAACTTCTTTTTTCTGTTGTTATATACAAAGGGGATAGACATTATTAATACATAATAATGCACCCTGAATTTACATCTAATCAAATTCTAATATTACATACCTAATTAATCAAATTTATCCACAGATACTGGACCGTGATTGTGAATGCTATGACATAGATATTGTTATTCATTCTTCATTTAAAGTAAATACGGTTTGTGATACATTTTGCAAACATTTAAATTCAAATAAATTTAAAATCAACACATGTTCACCACTACAGAACTTCATTACAACAGATCTCAGCTTATCTGCTAAAGCGAATAAGTCTTCTGCATTAGTACAAATACACTTTTATATTAGAAATGCGTATAATTTATACATGCAGTAATTTGGACAGAAAAGCATGACCCAACTACAAAAAACTAATATTTGTATTTATAGTCAATGAAAGTAATGTCCGCTTTAAACATACAAAAGGTCTATCAACATTATTGTATCCATTTTTAAAACGACGTAAGTTTCATGGACATTTGGCCAAATATATTATTCCCCATCATTTATTTGTAAAAATAACTTAAATTTTTTGAGCTGTGTAACACATGAAAAAAAAATAGCTTTAAGAAAAAATAATTAATTTTATCAATAATTTAAATATCATAGTTAAAACTCTCACCTATAGTTCAATTTTTAATGCTAAACAACGTCATATATTACGACATAGTTTATAACTTAAAAGGGTAAAACATGGAACGTAATATTACATTTTTTATCATATCTCCTACAGTTGACCCTATTCATTTTTTAAACACATATTATTTTGAATACCTTTAAGTAGATCCCGAAAACATTAACACCTTAAATTACTATACGCCATTCCATCCGCCCGTTACTTCTTTTAAAGTGAGTCATTTCTAATCTATAAAAAAATAAATATTTAGCGTCTGAGGAAGTCACCTTTTAGGGGAGAATTGTAACTCTCGGATCGTAGATCCTCAACTGCACTTTCGCCAAACTCTCAGTGTATTCCAATTTCTTAAATCTTCAAACTAACCCCTACTCTCTCCGAAAGGGAGGAATTAATTATTGTCATACAGATAATTTAAAACAATTAAAGTAACCTACTAAATGTTGTAGTTGGTAACAATAATCTAGTACAATTTGATCAATATTTCGTAGTAACTCTTAGAAATACTAAATAAAATGTATATTTTTCTTTTATCATCACAACACTATCCTTTTTGACTAGAGGTTTAAACTTTAAAATTCGGAAAAAAATAGTTTTTATTTAATTATATAAATACATAACAAATTATAATATTATTATTATTAAAAGTCTACGTCACTACATTTTCTCATTTCTACACTCCAAAATAAAATTTCGTAAGATATCAATATTTAACTAAGGTCATGTTTTAATTTTCTGGTAAGCCATCAGTCATGATCTGTCCTATCTGTTCTGTGTCCTCCAAGAGATGACATCGACTTACGGGACACGCTGTATAATTTATGCTCTATTTTGTCAAACTTATGCAAACGCAAGTTTAAATTAATTGATAAGATGAATTGTTGAGTAAAGTGGTATATAATGTATAGTTTGGCTCTTGTGGCATATAATATTCTGTAGGTATTTATGTAATGAAATTACCAACCATAAAATTAGGATGTAATTAGCTTCTCTCTGGGTATCAATGATTTCCTAAATTATGTATGTATGTTTGTTTGTGTGCGTGTGCGTATGTTTGTATATTGTAATATATTAGATAGACATAAATACCCGAATGCGGCGTATAAATTGCGCACTCATGTTGGAATTTGCATGTAATTGATGGGAACGCATGGCGATAAATTAATTATGCTTGTGTGAGTGTGTGTGTCAATGTGTTGGTATATTGACTGGAAAATTAGCGACATCGTGCAGATGCTATGCGAAAGATATGCTTTGATGTAATTATTGTAAGGAGGAATCGTGCTTTTGAATTTTTGTTTTGTTATTCATAATTAATTGCATATAAAATAATATTATATAATTATGCTACATATTTATGTTATGCTGTTGATAGACCTATTCTTATATTTAAAGTAGTGTAATGTCATAATATAAATAAAATACGAAAATATATTTTTGTAATTGTTATAATTATAAACAGAAAATGTATAATGTGACCTAGGTGGAAACTCTCTGTGAAGATTTTTTTTTTCTTTTCAAATTTATTTTTTTGGTCGATGGTATTCTGTAATACACACGAAAAATCATAAAAATTTTATTATTTCTCAAGTCAAATCGATCACAATATTCCCGTCGACAATAACTGTTATAATGTCGACGCACGTCTGCCAAACCCTTTAAACTAAAAGTGTTTGGAACAGGACGTCAATTTTGGTCGCCACATAAATAGAAAGTTCAACCCCTGGATTAAAAAAGCAGACCTAAATTGAGAAAAAAAGCTTTAAATTATAATATATCTGTGACGAACATAATAAAACGACGAAAACCTAAGGTTGCGCTCTATACACCGAATCAATTATACAGTGTGTTGGCGTCTGTTCTGCCATTCCTCTTACTTATACTGCACGTCTTCTCCCTTTTGAAAGACTTGATGGAATCTAGATCTACTTTTTTCTTCTCATATTCAGAGCTCGTTTCCCATCTATGCCTCGTCTTCATTTGTGTGTGTTTTGAATACAGGGTCACTTCCATTTAATTAACTTAGAAAACTAACAATATTAAATTAAAAAAAACTAATACTAATAATTAAATCAAAAACTATCTAATATTATGGTGTGCATATTTTTTGTTTTAATAACTTCATTTAAGTTACAGTCCCTTTCTTCATTCCAGGTCACTATCTATATGAGCTGGAGCAATTCATGTTATTTATTTTTATTGAGTATTTTATTTATACCTGAAGTTTCTGAGATCAGCGCCTAATCGTCCGTTAAGCTCATTTACATAAAGTATATATTGAGTTCGAATTTCAACCTTTTGTATTCCATAAAATGTAGTCAATGTGTACATTCAAAATGGTCTTGACCTGCGCATGCATTCCTGCAAAGGAGCTTTAAAATGGCAAGACAACTCATTTATTATAATGGGCTCATGTGCAAAGCTTTTCTGCGAAAAGTTTTTTCTTGAGCAACTTTGTCGTGCAGGGTGCTCTGTGTGCGACTATTGTGCTGGTATACATCATTAAATATAGTATATGCGCCCAGTGATCAAAATGGAGTGAGCAAGACGGACACAGTGGATAATAAGTAATAAATTGTGCCTTTGATTTCATTAATTACAGTCTTTATGAAGGCTTAATTACAAAAGACTCTTCTCCTGATCAAGGACGCGTGATATATATTTATTTTTAGGAGACAAGAGATATGTTTTAGAAGCCGATTTAAAGATAACATTTTTCAACAATAACGGATCATCTAGATATCATAATTCATATCCCTTTATTCTATATTTCCTTTTTCAAAATTTTCCAAAAATATTTGTTTGTTGTTCGAAAGCCACGTACAGCAGGGAAATAATCTAATTAAAATAAAGCAAGTTACGGTCGGACAGTATAGGCCTAATCCAATGGTCCCTAACCAGCAAAATGGTTTTCAGCTAAACTTAAGTAACTATAATTGATCTTATCATCTATTGTGGTATTTTAGACATAAAGAAAAATTATTATTCCCAAGATATTACCAAAATTTAATTCTAAATTAATGGATTCAACTTTATTTAAGTTTATTTCAATGAAAATATGTATGTTAATATCTTGTCAAAAATTTAAATGTCCATAAAAAATATTTTCATAATATATAAAATGAGATATTAAATCATAAAAAAATACCTTATTGAAAAAACGGTCGACAGCCCATAATAAAATATTTTTGTACCTCAATTTGACAAAATTTCCAAACTTTAAATTTTGTAATTAATTAAAATTGTTCATAAATTGTGCTATCTGCAGGTGCTGGTTGACTATCGATTTGATGGTATATCTATACTTTAACTTGAATCAAAGTTTGAAAGGTTGAGCTACCTTTACAATGCATACCGTTATATCTAGCGATCCACTTTTAGACTATAGATATGACTGTTCTGATCCGAGTCCTGTTCGTAAAATCATTGCTCTGTGTCGGTTATCCTATTTTTATAACATAGCTATCATATGGATATTGTAGGCCTTTCTTGAAGGATCAGTTAGGGATTTTTTTCTTCATTGCGGTTATTGTAATGCATTTATTTTAAATTTAAATATAACTAACCTCCTTTTAAACAGCATGTACGTTTGTATAAAATTTGTTTATTGATTTAGAAAAATATAACAGTATCATATAAAAAGTGGAAAATTTGTATGACTACACCTTTAGAGCTATCTCATTATTAGGGAAATACGAGATATTTTAATTTAATAAATTTAAAAGACCCTTAAAAGTTGATTAATTTATTATTAATGTTAGGAATAAATTAAAATACAACTTGTACGAGTCAATCCACTGTGCGTTTGATAACACGCCCGCATAATACTATAGTCTAATCCCAGAAACCCGCAGAACTTTTAAATACAAAATCCACAAAAGAGTGCGCACAAACACACACACACACACGCATACACACGCATACACACGTGTACGTACGTTTCTGTTGCCGGTAATGAATCAAATTCCGAAACTTCTTCTTCTTCTTCCGCTTTGCCGGGCGACATTTAAAAAGTCATTTAAAGCTCTTTTAAATGAAGTCGTTTGCTCGAGAGTGGCAAAAACTTTTTTCTGGGTCCGAGCACACCGAGCTTTTATGCATGCTTAGCGAGTTGCACTATGAGTACTGAACAGTGTGAGTGCATGGTACACTAGTGGAACTGTGGTCTTCCTGGAAGGAGCATTCTCTCACACAAACAAACAAATCAAAAACACACAGACTCACACACTAATATACATATATTTGCATATATATATATAAAAGCAAACGCAAGATTTGTCGTATATATTTGTATTTATGTGATGTTGTATAAATTTACAGCTTAGCCACTTGAAGTGATTAAGCTTTAAGTATAAGTATATGCCACAATATAAATAGTTACGAAGCGAAAAAAGTGAAACTACTTGCAAATGGTTTGATTTAATTTAAAACTTGAGCGCGCTGCGTTGCATATATAGCGTCATCGCTGCACCGCACTACGTTCCGCAATCTGCAATGAACGCGTTATGGGACTTTTAATCGAGTTTTACGAGAGTTTTTTTTATTTTATTTTTATTTAATGGCAAGCGAAGCATCGCTATTTGTATTCGTTTGGACCGTTTTACTTGGTTTGTTGAAATTTTGTGCTTTTATAAATGTTTAAGTTAGTGAGGAGTGAGTTTTTGAAAAACACATAAAATTGGTATTTGTTTAAAATGTTGAAAAGGGTAAAATATTTAATGAAAATTAGATATAATTAGGCAATGCTATATATTTAAATGATAAAATACATTTAGTAAGCTCTGTTAAAGACCACACCCTAATCCAAAAACTAAGATCAATAAATATTACATTACTAAACAGAAAACAATTTGTTAAAATTGACAATGATGACAGCGATATTAAATCTGCTTACTGCGGTGTGCCGCAAGGCTCTCAATTAGCTGCCCCACTATTTATAATATTTATTAATGATATCTTTAAAATAAGTTTTGACGGAAATATTCAATTTTATGCGGATGATATTGTGATTTTATATTCCTGTAAAAATAAAAAATGAACTGCAAAAACAAATGCAAATTGACTTAAACCGCCTAGAACAATACTTCGATACTAATCTTTTATTGATCAATGAGAATAAAATAAACTATATAATATTTAAACAAAAATCTGATATCGATCTAGACCTAAAATATTAAAATACTAATATAAATTGCGTAAACGATATAACATATTTAGGTCTAAAAATAAATAGCAAATTGTCATGGCTTACTCATATTTACCACGTAAAAAAAAGTTAAACCGATAATAGGTACCCTTAGACGTCTAAAACACATTCTTAATACTGACATATAAAAAAAACATTATTTATGCTCATTATATTCCTCATTATATTATATTCCCATTTAACATATCTCTTGCCAATTTGTTCGACTGGATCACAAGTCAAAATAAACCATCTTCAAAGACTGGAAAATAAAGCCATCAAAACAGTAATAAAAAAAATGATACTCCAGTTGCACTATACCGAGACCAGTTTATGTTAATCAAAACAATTATTGAGTACTCGCAAATAATTCTCATACATAAAATGAAAAAACAACTATCTCGAAACTCTTTTGATATGCCGACAAATTTTGTTGTTCACGGATACAATACTCGAATATTTTAAACTTTAATCTTTATCGTTCAACACGAAAATTCAATAGTATCCCTCAAGAAATTAAAAGCATTTCATCTATATCCCTTTTTAAAAAGAAACTAAAAAAGAACCAACCATGGAAATATTAAGTAAGCAAAATAAAAACAAACAAACAAACAAGCAATCAAACATATACAAAACATATTTACATATATATATATATATATATATATATATAGAATACATACATAATAATCAATACA
>JAAAKO020023942.1:0-14460 GCA_010015015.2 Bolitophila cinerea
TTTTGTGTGAATAAACATTTTAAAATAATGACGTAAACCGCTCAAATTTTTCAACACTG
Source organism: Bolitophila cinerea (assembly GCA_010015015.2). NCBI lineage: Eukaryota > Metazoa > Arthropoda > Insecta > Diptera > Mycetophilidae > Bolitophila > Bolitophila cinerea. Next base: position 60 of record JAAAKO020023942.1, read on the forward strand.
TTTTTATTCAATGGTTTTATATAACTTAATTATCAACGAGAAAATCCGTGTCGACAATTTCGTTACGTTAGCTGTGTACGTATACTAGCTCTTGAATGTTTTAGTGTGCTTCAATGGTAATGTATAACGCAAGCTATCCTTAGTATATTATATCAATGATAAAACACGAGTGATTCGTTTGATATACAATTCAGAAGTGATTAATATATTTATATATAACTATCTTTTATTTTTACAAAAACATTAGTCACTTTAATTTTCGGGCACACACCAAAAATGAACTAAAGTACCATTAAATCAATGTTTATAAAATAATTTAGTTCTTATTTGAACTACGTTTTAACGATAAAGTTCACGGAGTACATATCTGGAAGAATAACTTAAGCAAATGGTAAATCAAAATAATTGTAAAATAAATTTAATCAAAACTCTTTAAAAAAACACCTCACTTTAATATGCGGACAATTTTTATTTATTTTGTTACACTTTTCAATTTAAATAATCCTAAAATTTAGTAAGATTACCATTACTTTATATTACTAATTTGAGACGTTTCTGCATCGATCTAACAAGTTTATTTGTATATTCTTTTCCAAATTTGCTACATTCTTCTTTTAAAATGTTCTTCAATACCGATTTATTAGAAATTTTGTGTTTTCTGATCCATGTGTCCAATGCATCCCAAAGATTTTCTATCACATTTAGATCGGGGGACTGTGGTGGCGTATCTACAACTTTTGGACATTTATAAAGCAACCATTCACGTACTAGGTATGATTTATGTTTTGGATTGTTATCCTGATAAAAATGAAATCGATCTAATATACCCAGTTTTTCGGCACTAAATTTCCAACACCAGAGGAAAAAAACAGCCTTAAACCATAACAGAACCGCCACCATGTTTGACTGTCCAGCGAAAATTTTGAATTTTAATTCCTTCGTTCGGTTTTCTCTAAACATTCACTCTACCATAACTTCCAAAAATGTTGAACTTGCTTTCGTCAGAAAAAAAATACTCTATCCCGGTGCAGTTTTGCAAAGTTCAATCTTTTTTTTCTTGTTTACGTCACTAACAAACAGAGTTTTCCTGGCTATTCGTCCATTATAGCCACAATCTCGAATAGCTCTTCGTACAGTTTCTGCACGGCTTTTCCAATAAACACCTCAAACTCAGCTTTTAAGATCGGTGCACTTATTCTCGGATTTTCCTTTACTGTGCGCATAATCATCCGTTTATCATGATCAGAAAGAAGTTTCAAGCGACCTTTTTGAGGTATTAAGTTTTTTTTACAATATCGCCAATGGTACTTTTTTCATATTCAACAAAGAAGCAATTTCACGGTATTTTTTCTTTTTCGAAATTGAAATGGTATTTTTTCCTTTATTGCTCATCATATATATTTTTAAGAATGTAGTATTGCGAAAATAATTTACAGTCATTTAAAATCGGTAGCATGCCTTTTATACACATTTTTCCATATTTTGTTCAACCTGTGCTCGGATTCAGTTTGGTTAAGAGAGAAAAAATCACGGCCAACGCAATGCATTAACCAATATTTTGTTAATAACGACAGACTAGCTAAATAGGTCAGTTATGCAAATCAAATTTCAAACCCATTTTGATTTTATGACGTTTGCTGATATATAATATGGATGTATTTTGTCGCGGCCAAAAATTAAAATTAAAAGAAGTAAAATATAATTAATAAAATGCCGGATGATGAAAAATGCGTTTATTATTATAATCTTATGTCGTGTGTTTCCTTTCGATTCATAATTTTATTATAAAAAGGTTTTTATTGAATCATGTATAAAAAATGCAATGCGCACAAAAAGTTTGCTTCCATCAACTCAATTTGTCGATATTTTTGCTTTAAGATAATCCTTTCTCTTGACTAAACATAAAAAAGTAATTGAATTAAAATATTTATACATAAAACACCAAAAAATATAACTTATACCATCTCTATCAACTGCTCGGAAGGTGTTGATAGAAAACTCGATAAGTGACAGTTCTTTTACTGCATAGAAACGCATTCAAATATGCATGCGTTGGTTAAGCGCCACAATGCGTTAACACTCATAAGAAATGTTGATAATATTAAATATTAAAGTGAGGTGTTTTTTTTAAGTTTTGATTAAAGTTCTACAATTTTTTCCATTTACCATTTTTCTTAGTTATTCTTCTAGATATGTACTCCATGAACTATCATCTTTCTAACGTAGTTCAAAGAAAATCAAAAATATTTTTTAAACATTGATTTAATAGCACTTTATTCAATTATTGATTTGCGACCGAATATTAAAGTGACTAACTGTATACTCAACACTACGCCTCGATTTGTTAATTTTAATTAATTCATTTTATTAAATAACAAATCGTTACATGTGTTTAGAATAAACCTAAAAAAATATAGCAAAAAAAAATCATTTAAAGTAAAGATAAATATTAAATTGATTGAAGTCCACCATCTTATTTAATATAGATCAACTATATCAAACCCAGCTTCCGCCGAAGGTCCACATGAGTTGCACTTGGTAATCATTTCCTAATAAAATATGCCAACTGCTCTTAATGTCTATACAGATAAGATAACAAGTTGTAAATTTCCTCTTAAAAAGAGAAGGCAATAATAAAAAAAACGTAACACGTTATTATTGTTGGGTTTATTCACGCAAAACCTCATTCCACAGGGTAAAGCTAATAATTGTTGTATATTTTATATTTAAATTTTTACTTAATACAACTTTAGCTGCATGTCGCAGCGATTGTCCACATTTTTTTTTTGAAATGTTTTTGAAACAAAACATGTGCACGTAAATGCTTATTCTTGGCTGTTCATGTGCATTGTATATCATAGCGATTGTATATAGAGTGCAAAAGTTTTCTGAGGCAAAACATGCGCGCGGGCGCCCACGTCGACATCTCAAAAGAATCCCATGGAACGTGACTGGAGTACTTATACTCAGATACAACCTATATATATTGTATCTATATATCCTTGAAGAATCATGTGAGTGTGTGCAGCACGCTTGGGCAAAGTGCGGAGAGACGACGATCTTCGGCAAGCATCAGACAATATGTAAGAGTTTGCGAGTAAAACGTGAGACGTGCATGTGAGTTGAATGTAATGCTATTACGTGTCGTCGTCTTCGTCGGTCGTCGAAGGGATGATGTGTGGTGAATTCGATACAAAGTGGTGCGTACAAGTATAGGGGTAGAAAAAACTACTAGTTTTCAATAAAAGGTGATACAAGTGAAAAGAAGTGAGGCTTAAAGAAGAGCACATACGAAATAATGGCTATACAATTGCCCACAGAAAAAACATATGCGCTCTGGTAATTCGTTAATTAAAAAAAAATACCCATACACAGACACACGCCGCTGCATACATTCCCATCGAGTGGCGCCGCAACTTGTACGGAAATGAATTAATCCCTGTGGGCGATGTGTGCTAGCCGTTCTTTTGTTTCCACTCACCAGTGAACCACATTTTTTCGACCCATTGGCCTCCGCTCCGGTGCCGCTATGCAACATATTTCTTCATCCGGTTTTTGAATCTATTGTGTTTCGTATTCACACAAACACTCTTTTCATACAATATAGAACTACCCCCATGCGTGATTGTAAAGTTAAGGCTAACCGCGGAAATACGAGAAAAAATGCACATAACAATAACATTAAAATGGAAGTCTATACCCGCGAGTTTTGGGTAGTGAAACACTAAAGAAATAATTAAAACGATTGAATTTTTAATTAGTCCAGTCAGTGGGATATTTTGCCGTTCTCATATGTTGTATAGGTCTAAGCCTTATTGAAAAATCCACTCTGAAAAAATAATCGTCGTCAACCCTACAAACAAATGTTCACTTTCGTCGTAAGCTATTTTGAACACTTGTTTGTTATATTTTGTATTATAACTAACGTTTGTCATCACTCTCAGTACTGTTTGTTGCATATTGACAAGTATCCTTTAATTTAACAAACTTTTTTTTTAATTTATAACGATTTCAACTTAATAATTATATTTAAATTTATTTTATTTATTTAAATAGTGACGTCAACAGCCGAGGCTAACTAATTATAATATTTGAAGCAACAACAAAATATATTAGGTTATTCTTTGTATTGAGAAAAATCCCGAAAATATATCACAGTCACAGTTCTTGAAATAATGAGACATTTCGGGAAACAGAAAATTTAAAATCCCTGGAAAAAATTCTTGAAAATGCAAAATCTCAAGAATTTTTTGGGATATCTCCGGAAATAATTAATTTTGCTTATAGTGTATTTTTTTATTTCTGGGTAGAAAATCGCGGGCAAATCTTGGGAAAATCGCAATGAAATCCCGGAAATATCCATGCAAAAAAAACCTAGTTGAAATCCCGGAAAAACCTGGGAAATCCTGGGAATTATGGGGGAATCTTGTAGGTTCAAACGAAATACTTTAAATTGGAACCGACTAATTAAAACATATAAAAATCATCCTCCCGATTATCACTGTCAACCGCGTTGTTTCTCTCGCCGGTAGCTTGATATTAAAAGTTAAAATAATATCATTAGTAATCCTGTGAAAATAATAAATTATAAAAATGATATTTTCTAGTATAGCGCTGACTTTAGCCGTCCGTTTCAATAAAAAGTCGGCGGACGAAATATAAAAAAATCAGCGGCCAGCCGGCTGCAGCCGGTCGGCTTACACCTCTGGACGAAACCTCTAATTATGAAATGCAAAATGTTGATAAATCGGTCTGCCGACGTATTAATAGTTAACCATTATAAACTAGGATAAAAATACAAAAAATACTGTACTGTACTATTGCATCAAATGAATAATCTGGATTATGCCGTCTCTGGATGCATGCGCACCTAATGTCAATCTCTACTAGAATTAAACTCGTTAAATCTTTTTTTCTTCCTCATTTTCTGTTCTGCCTCAGCCTTTAATAATCTGCAAAAAGCTTAAAATATTTGTATTTTTTCCCTTACAATATCTAAAAAAAAGAATTCTACCAAGAGCTTCAAGATAGCTGGCTTTAAATTTTAGTAACTCATAATTATCAAATTTAATTGAAAAAAAGTCTATATGTCTAGATGCTGTGTGGCCTTAAGCGCTAGTATTATCATCGCCTAATACACTGATGACCTACTTGCTACATTTGCCAATGTGGCAATTACCTTATATAAATTGTGGTATTGATATTTTCGGCGATATTTTTTCTCTTTATTCGGCTCATCTATCTAAAAATAAACCTGAATACGAATCAAAAAGATAAAAGATTCTAAATACATATTCATTTAAAAAAAAAACATTTTGTTATTTTATTGGAAATCATACATAAAAAAAATGTAAGCTAAAAAATTAAAAACTGCGGATGCAACCAAAATAGTTTTTATCCTTTTATGTTTAAAAAAGATAGAAAAATTATTAAACTTTTTGAATAAGAAATATTTATACATTTTAACTCTTTTTATTTTATTCTGTTTTTATTTCTAATCACCCATAAAAAACATAATGATAGCTTTTGCTGAGTTTCAACCGGTATGTCAATCTTTGTCAAATTGCAATCACAACCGACGGCAAATTTGTTGCTGTGGAAACACGTTTTTCTACCATTAATAATATTTGCCACTTTGATATGTCATTTTTTTGTGACATTTCAAATGTCGACAAATTTGTCAGCTTTTGGATTCCACCAGAGTTGCCGAATTCAAACATTTGTTTTGCATGCTTCTCAACTAATACTAAACGGGATCGAACGACTACCAATTTATTTTCCCTAAATAACCACTGATAAATAATTAAAAATGCCTACCTTAACTTTGAAATCTATTTTACAAGATATATAAAACTTTTTTTCTGTAAATACTCCTCAGATATCGAAAATGGCTTCAGACGAACATTTTTTTTTTTACTTAATAGACATTGATAAATATAATTTTAAAGGCCTACCTCAATTTTTTTGTTAGATTAAAGAAAGTTTTATTAGAAGATGTCAAAAACATGTTTCTCGTAAATGCTTCACAGGTATGCCCAAATGGATTCGATCGATCACCATTTTTTTTACCAAATAGAAATCGAAAAAAAAAACTAGAAATGCCAACCTCAACTTTTTTGTTTGGTCACAAAGTTATTTTACAGCATGGCAAAAACATGCATACAGGCCCGTAGAGAGAGAGAGAGAAATCCATCCCGGGCCCGGCATTTTAGAATGGGACTGGATTTTTAATCAAAACTTTAATTTTGTTCGAATTTATGAAAAAACTTAAATACTGTAGGATATTTTGAAAAATACATTACTTACAAATCCAATACTTTAAAGTTTAAAGCCACGTATGGCGTTTTTGAGAGATCAAAGAGAGGAAAATCGTCCTTCAGGCCAGAGAAGCAACCGTAGACGTAGAAGTGGCTATTCTTGAAAATTTTGGATTTACAATTCATACGAGATAAATAAGGTGGTATTTTGAGATTGGTAATCGCAAACGAATAGAATATTTGATGCAGAAAGTAACACCATTATTTAAAAAACGAATTTAAAAGAAATACTATTCTGATAATTGTTATTCGGGCATCCGTTTTCTTTTCTCTGAAAATTTCTCGACTTGGATGAAAAATGTCTCGATGAATCAGCTTTGAATACGAAAAATGTAGAACCAGCTGTATTTAAGGAAGCGAAGAGAGGCCAGTACGTTAAACCATCTGGTCCCGGATTTCTCTTTACGGGCCTGCTTGCATATGTTCCACAGTTTTAGAGAACATGTTGTACAGCTGATGGCAGTTCTTTTATTGCTCTTAAACGTTATTATGGCATTGCATTTATCCTCATAAGTAGTATGTGCCTTTGCTAGATGATCTTATATATACTATACAATCCGCTTGATTTATTTTGCGTTGCAGCATTTTAAGCTCTTTTTAAGCTATAAAATATAACTAAACTTACCATCAATAATAGCACTAAATATACAACTCAAAAACATTAAATAACAAAAAAACAATGAACATTTTTGTCAAAATTAAACTCTTGCCAAATACGGCGACACAATTACAAATTGGCAAATGTATGTCGATATCGACCGTTTCCACCAAAGGGGACATACAATTATGACAATATATGAAAAAAGGCAGCATTTTCAAATTTGGAACTTATTTCCACCAAAATGTGTCGATTTATCATCAAATTTGACACCAATGACGCCGCGCCGGTGGAAACTCACCATTATGTATTTTGACAACGTCCAGTATATTTCTGACGTTTTAATTCATTTGCTGTCTCTATTACTCTGCAGAACGACATTATTGCTCTTATTTATTGGTGTAAGTTTAATAAGTTTTACTTGAACTGTAGTATAAATATAAAATTTGGTCCTTTTATCGTAAACGTAAGCCTCTTCTATACAATTATTTCCTTGAAAACGTAATAACTGAGAGAGTCTTCGAAATTAGAGATATTGGTGTCATATTCGATACCAAAGGTAATTTTTATCGACATGTCAATGTTATTTCCAAATCATTTGCAATACTTAGTTTTTGAAAATACTTTGCTGGAATTTTAGTAATCATCATGCTCTGAAAAGAATCTATATGTAAGATCTACTTTAGAGTATGCAAATGTAATCTGGCAACCTAACTATACTTTAACCAGAATCCAGAAATCCCATAAATCGAGATTCAAAAACAATTCCTATTCTATGCTCTCCAGAGCTCTAGACTACTGTTGGTTAATTTTGAGATTCTTAAACGCAGAAGTTTTAACTCTTCAGAATTTTTCTTGTTTTATTTAATTAGCTCACACATTGATGCTCCATTGTTTTGGTCTTTGATGCGCTTAAATTAGGGAATGCAATCCCGGGTATATAAACAGGAAAAAAGAAATTAGTTTATTGATTGGACTAGGTACCGGATGCAATTTCGGTTCCGGGATTTTTAAAAAGTATTTCCGGGAATACCGGGAACACCAATTTAAATTCCCGGGAATTCTCGAGAATACTCATTTTTATTATTCATTGGTCAAAAAATATGGTTTTTATTTTAGTCGTACATATATAATATTTTATATATTTAATTAAATTTATATTTATATTAGTAAGTTACGTTTGTTTTTTTAAGTTGAGGTAAATTTTTCTACAAAAATTAACTCATTTCTTGAGCTGAGCTAAAAATTAGACCTATTTAGGCATATTTTATTCTTGGTTTTTAGTTTAATTGAGTTTTGTTTGTAAAAGAATAGTTTATTTGATTATTGTAGGCTTAAAGAAAACACAACTACTTTGAAAATATATATATATTATGCCGTTATGTTTACATTTTCATAGATTAGATTAGTAATTTAGTATATCGTCCTGATAGGTTATGATATTCACGCAGGTCTCTGTATGGACCCTTTGTGCTCTTAATCTATCGTTTTATGAATTCTAACTAGATATAATTTCTTAAAAAATGTAATAAGAACAACATATATTTGATTACGATTTTTAAAACAAGTTTATTTAAAGAAGAGAGATCTAATAGAAATCGCAAAAATTAGAGCTCAAATTATCTTTGATTTTCTTGAATTACGAAACCATTTCAAATTATTGAAGAATCAAAATACAAACGAAGATGAAAAATCCGGAAATTTCCGTTTTGTTTAAAAAGACTCAAATGAAAACCGCGAAGTCATTCAATATGCATATACCAACACACATAATTATAAATAAGATATATAATCCTCATAAAAAGATTCCAACTTTTAATTTTTAATTTATTAATTATTTAAATACATTCAACACAATAATCCAGAAATTTAAAACGGATGATAAGCTTTTTCCGGAAGTCTCAATATTCATTACCCGGTTCCAAGACTAAAACAAATATTTCGGTTCCGACGATTTTCGATTCCGGTTCCTAATTTCGGGATTCCTGTAATCTTGGAACCGGGGATCCCTGGAATTGCATTCTCTACCTTAAATGCACCTTCACGTAGTGTACGTAATTTTTTCACGTTTAGACCATCAACCCACAGGACTAATTATAGTAAATACAAGCCAATAAACTATATGGTTTTTAATTCAAATAGACACATGTTTTGACTTTAACTGTTCAAGACACAAATTTTAAATTTAGTACGTACCTTTTCTGATATTTAAATTTTTTATATATATATTTTATTTTTTTATTTTATTAGGATATATTTTAAATGTTTCATTTATTTATTCAGATTTTTTTATTTTTTCAGGTTTATACATATATTACGCGTTGTTTAAATTATTTTAAAATATATTTAGTATATAATTTTTGCCCAGTCTCCAGGGGCCTAATTACCGGAAACAATTATTGCTTTTTTATATGAGAACCTAGTCTCCAGGGGTGTAAAATTCTGGACAGCGTGCAGGATATTTTTACAATTTAAATTTATGTTTGTAATAAATATTTAGTTTTAATCATTGGGATTCGTCCTGTTGGTGGTGTTTATAAATAAATAAATGTTTGTTGTTGTAGTTGAAGAAACATTTTTTTTTGTGATTTTAATGAGCCCATATTTTATTGCCATTAATAAACAAGAAATATAGCAAAAACTTCAAAAACAATCTCACCTTGTTTAAAATTTAGGTTTAAGGCCTCAGTTCGGTTTGATGGGAGTGGTGTCACAGATCGAACGAACTTTAAACATTGATGTACTCAAGTAACCTGTGTGCTATAATTTTCTTTTAAAATCTTTAAAAAACTTCACATAATTATACATTATCATCAATTATTAATACTCTACAATTATTAGTGCTCTAGTATTTGGGTCATGCTTTTTTATATTTATATTAATATTGTTCTCTTAAAAAAAGAAAACATCTATTTATAATTTTTTTGGGCATAATTTACTAAATAATTACTTTTACAATTAACAAAATTTTAGTTAAATCATTAAAAAATTAAGTTGCAACCGTAAAACAAACCAAAAAAAAAATATAGTATATCACGAAAAATTTAACTTTCAATTTAATTCAATTTAATTCGATATCCCGATTACAAGGCGAAATTCCGTCAGCGTAACTTTGATACGCAATTAAACATACTCGACCGAATGAATGTATACATTTTTGGTTATTAATTAAAACAATTCGATATGCACATTTTTGGAAGTACTTGTGTACTTTATTAAATTGCATTTTTTCGAATTTTTATAATGTTATATTATATATTTAGTACTTATTTATTAGCATATTTTATTTATAGGGAATGTGCAATTGTGCATTGTGCATCTACAAATAAATCAATAATTTATAAATTCAACTCAGAAAATAATTACTATAGAAGGGATGAAATGTATATTATTGTATTAAATATTTATGAACACCAACATAATAAACGCAACAATTATGTGTGAATAAAATTAAAAATATATGCAGAAACTCGTAAAAATAAATAAATATGTGCTGAGGAAATATAAAATATCTGTTAATATGAAAATGAATAAAAGAAATTGATTTGAATTTTTCTTCACGTATTTTAGTTATTATCATAAAACATGGTTGTTACATTATTCCAACATAATGATTTTATATACAATAAATATTCTCTAGGCTTTGAAAAGATCCATTTGCTTTTATTGGGCCTTTTTATAAAGGTAAAATTTACTTATTTCTTTACTTCAATTTTTTATTTTGTCTTTTTTAGTTTTTAATATATTTTTTTTAAAATGTACAAAACACCTTCATTTTATAATTTATGTACACTTTGAGCACTTGAACATACAAGAAATAAAAAATGAATTTAACAAAAATATGTAAATACATTTTATATCAACACAAACACTTATCATCGGAAAATCACTCTTCGAAGAATTTAAATATATTATCTTATGTATTTTCAAAATGAAAACAAAATAAACTCTTTTGGCACTAGCCTGTTAATTTGATTTTAAATAAAATGATAAATAAAAATCAATTTGAAAATAAATATTTTCCAAATATTTTGTACTTCTCTTAATTTTTATTATTTCATTACAGAATTATTATAAATGTTTAAATATTTAACAGCTGCTAGATTTCAATGAACTTGCGTAAAAAGAAGTATAATATTTTAACTCGATTTCAATTTTTCGTCAAACGAAAAACCTTTCACTCGATTGGGAAATGTGATCTCGTTTGAAATTCAATTATTACTTGACGTCGTCGGCGGCTGCAGCGGCTCACCGAAAAACATTGCCGCTATTCAATTTGTGCGAAAACTAATGATGCGATCTCATAGAAAATGCATGTATGCTTTTCCTGTCTGCGCGTTGCACGCATTGCAGCTTCTCTTTTTATCCGATAGGATATTTGAACGAGGCGCGCAGCGATATGGAGAAACACGCGCGCGTATTTTCAGGTACAATGGTGTCGGGTCGGTGGCGGCGCGCGCAGCGTCCGTCGCAGCGGTGAGTGTGTGTGTGTGTGTGTGTGTGTGTGTGTGTGTGTGTGCGTGGTAAAGTGGGGGTGGTGGTAGTTTCGTTGCTGTGTTGCATGAGTTCCCGAACATCTGTACGAGTATTTTTGTTCGGGTGTGCTACGAAATGTTTTAATTTAGAGGGTGCTACAAAATTATGTTTTTGTTTACGATTAATTTATTTATTTTTCTGTGTTTGGTATAATATAATAACCAATATTTTTTCTCTTTTAAAACCTATTTATACCACTTCCACTGATCCAGCTCAAACTTGGCACTTAAAATCGTTTGCACGGGACATAGAAAAAATTCAAATTAAAAATTAAAAATAAAAATAAAAAAAATTACATTTTTGAAGGTTTTGATTTAAAAAATATTTACCTCTTTTGTTTGTAGTCAAGGCATATAAGATATAAAACATCCTCAATTTTTATTTTTATTCTTTTTCTTTTTCCACAAATTTAAATATTCAATTTTGGGTGGTTTATTAAAGTGGAGTGAATTTAAAGCTTAGAATTCTCCTTTTTTGAAACTAGTTATATTTAAAATAGAAGTTTTATTGTTGCTGTTTGGAATTATATTTACAATAGAACTGATACTTCGTTTTTATTGTTGCTTGTAATAAAACTTAAATAGTTTAGTCAGTTCAACGATATAATATTGAAGTATTTTTACTTTTTTAAAAAATGTTCACAATTGTGCCGGTAATTATGACAGGCAAGAAAACTAACTACATTTTTTATTTTAGCTAAGAAAAACACAATTTGAATCTAAAATGTGTCTAATAAATACAGATTTAAAGTTGAATATAAAAAATAGTGGTTAAACATTTATAGGTGACACAACAAACGTGTTTTGATATTTTAAAATATTTTATTTGAACCGAATCGAAAAATATGACAAAAACAAGTTTTCTTAGTGCAAAATATAGTTATTTAATCGCAGTTTTTTTTTAATAAAAACTTTTATAAAGTATTATCATTTCTAATTCTTTTTCTACAGCTTACTATTAAATCTTATATCACGCCGCTTTATTCAGAAATGCTATTACATATCTGATATACGGGTTGTAGCCCTTAGAAATATGCTTCGTGTTTTGGAGGGTTCCCCTATGTTTTATTTATTTACATTTGGTCATAAACCTATCATTTTATGCTTTAAGCCAACTTAATCTTTATTCATTTTCAAGTCAAATGAATTGTGGACATTGCTCTCTCAAAAGGTGTTAAAATATAACATTCCTTTTAAAAAAAACATTGTTACTAAAGCTTCTCGAAACCACAGATCGTGTAAATTAGAAATGGAAATATCGGTGTCACCATATGATGATGATGATTTGGTGGGGGGACCGACTCCTTGAAGGCGATTCCAGATCTTAGGCCAAAGTGATTGGCCCATTGTATTTTGACCCGGATTTAGGGTTAGTTGTCCACAAATCGGCCTGATTTTCTGGCAAATCTCCTATCTTCGCAATTGGTTGTAGATGGAGCGAGTCTAGTTGAATCCGGTATGCACTTGGAGAGTTGGCTCTGGTGTTGCAGAGTGCCGGGCATTCTGATAAGAAGTAGATTGAAGATTCGATCTCACCGCACTTACTGCAGTTTTGGCTGTCGGACAGTCCCATTCTGTGTAGGTTGTTGTAGTCTGCAATGTCCTGTAAGGATTGCGCAGACCAGGCCTAAATCTTTTCGACTAGGTTGAGCGCTGATTAGGTTTTTGTGGTTTCTTTAAAACAATTTGGAGACTCTAAAATCTGTTCTAAAGTACCAGTGGGTTGCCTGTTAAGACACCGTCCCTTATACAGCTTTTGCTGAGAGTTGATGATATGCCGAGGGAAGGTTTCGTGTGTTCTCGTTGCCGGGGATCGCATAGTGGCGACAACTCTCATTGTTGTGGATTAATAAATTCTGCAGCTCATTCTAACAATCAAGTACTAGTCTAGACGTAAATCTATAAGCGACTGAAGCTTGAATGGTCGCCTGGCTATCAGAGCAAATATAGGAACGATTGTTACTACAATTTGAGATAGCGATTTCTGTGGTGCATACGAGGAAAGCAAAATTTTCGGTCTGGAATACCGAAGCATACCGGCCTAGTGCAAAAAAGAACTAGTCCGAAGTATACTGGCACCAGAGTAACATAAATTGAGAGAGCCATCAGTGTAGCAAACCTCTCCGTCCGTTGACGGGAGTTTACCTGTGTCCAAATTTCAATCTTCCACATTTTCAATGAAAAGAGAACTTTGGAGTGAGAAAGTCAGACGGCATGTTAAAATCCGGTTTGGCTGACATAGTGTCATTCCATATAAAGGATTGACCTAAAGAGGAGAGCTTCCAGCAGCCATTCAGAAAGACCGACCTGGCCTCCGATTCTATAAAGATATGGAGATTTAAAAGTATGGAGATTAAAAAGTACCTTAAGAGTGGCAGTAGGACTTGTTTGCATTGCACAGACATGCCAAAGCAAACATGCCATTGAAATCTCTCAAGCTGTCTTACGATAGTAACTTTTTGTGTTCTAGGCCACCATATAACGGCCGAAAATTACACGAGCGGCCTAATTATGGCCAAATAAAACCAAAAAACCACTGTAGTCCCTATGATTTACCGAATGCTTTTCGGCAGTGCCAGAAAGCATTGGTAGCTCTCATGAGTTTGTAATTTATATCGTGTTTACAGTAGAGTTTACTATATAGAAAAACACCTAGGTATTTAATCTTGTAGACTATTTGAACTGGGCTTTGTCCTAGATGAATTGTCCGGAGACCATTCAATCTGAAAAGAATCATTTCGGTCGTGTTTTTTTGGGACAATATTGATTTTTTAGGGCATATTTTATTGTTAGCCATATAAAAATATAGGCGGTGTTTAATTATGTTTTTGGTTGTATTAATATTTATTATTAGTATTTATCATAAAATTCAAAAGGGTTAAAACGTTTATTAAAATAAAAATTATTGATGTACTTTCACGGATTTTACTAAATAAATTAAATTATTAATA
>JAAAKO020023953.1:0-14460 GCA_010015015.2 Bolitophila cinerea
CTCAATTCAGCGGCCGTATTTTAATTCAAATCTCCTCTAGTGAGTGACTTTTTTTATACATCTTGCATATGTGACGTCACATATACATATTTATAAAAAAAAGTCACTCACTAACATGAGATTTGAATTAGAATACAGGGCCAGATATGTATATAAATATGGACCAAATGCATTACTAGATTTGATCGAATATTGAACATTCTTGTTGTAAGAACAATTCTCACAACTTATCCTTGTAACATTTTACCCCGTTCTCCCCTACAATCTACAACGTATAAACGGCAGACATACATGCATATGAATATGTATAACGTATATGCATGTATAAATTAATAAGTATATGTATAGAGTATATATACATTTTTACGATTGCGAGTACGAGTGAGAGTGTGTCTGTGTGTGTGTGTACGGACAATTTATACCGTCCAAATTATCATAAATTTGAGATTTGCAAAAACCTCAGGTTGTTTTTAAGAGTTCAAATAAGCAAACGCGGAATTTAGATTGCCTTTATATTATATTATATTATTATATATATATAAATATATTTTTGTATTTGCATGTATTTATAAATACTCCTATATATCGATATAGACTTAAATTAACATTCGAATCGGAT
The DNA here is from genome assembly GCA_010015015.2 of Bolitophila cinerea. Classification (NCBI taxonomy): domain Eukaryota; kingdom Metazoa; phylum Arthropoda; class Insecta; order Diptera; family Mycetophilidae; genus Bolitophila; species Bolitophila cinerea. The sequence continues at coordinate 620 of JAAAKO020023953.1, forward strand.
CGCGAAATAGAAGATATAATTTGTTTCGTTTAATTTTATCATTAATTCGGTTTTTGTTGAAAATCAATACAAAAGATGTTAACAAGACTTATAAGATGGAATTTATCGTATAATTTATTTGAATTTGTTAATTTCTGTTGGGTATTGTAATAAATTAGACTATAGTCAGTTGAAGTATTCAATGGTTTTACCTTAAAGTAGGGCTATAAAATAAAATGTATCTTTATGGTTAGTATATGAAAAGCCTATAAAAATGTTTTTTAGAAATATAGTGCATTTTCTTACTGGATAATTCTATTTAAATGGTAATTTTTAAATAAGAATAATAACATAATGAGACATATGGGAGCTCCAATCATATATAAATAACTTCATTATATAAAGCAATATATTTCTGTAGGCTTAAGAGGACAAACCCCTGTAATCTCCTGAAAAGTAGATATGTAATATTTTATTGTTTATATGAAAATATTTTTATCCAGTTGTACGTTCTTGAGGTATTTATTTCTTTTCTGCGCAAAGACAACACATTCTTAATTTTAGTATCATGGATGCATATAAATTAAATATGGTATTTTGTAAAATCATAGCACGTGCTGATATTGTTATTCAAACCTATATTTTATTTTATTTACATAATAAAAAATAAAAAATATATATGGAAAACAAATCACTGCCTCGAGAAATTAGAAAACGTAAAAATACTTTCGGGAATTATTATATTGTCGGTGTGACATAACCGCTTTGAAAGTTTCTGTACAAGATGATAATAATAATCGTAAATAAAATATTGAAACTGTGCTTAATGGACCAAGCTATAGCTGAGCCAATTTTATAATTTGTTTTTATGAAATTTTGGTAGATTATTCTTAAAACTTGTATTTATGGAACTAAAAAAACTTTCTTGAATTTTTTTTCCAGTGAACTTTTTTTTGTTACTTTAGTCGTGTATATTTAATATATACATTTTATTTATATTGCGCAATCTGTAATTGTTTAATTGAGTCATTCACTGATTTTTTACAGATTATTCTAATCAATTTCTCAATTTAATATAAAATCAAAAAGAAAGAATAAAAATGAATAAACTCAAACTTAATAAAAAACAAAGCAAAAGAGATATTATCAAATATTTAAAAAAAAAGTTTATATTTCTCATTTAGTTTTGAAAGGCAATATCATAAGACAAACGGAATCTCTATGGTGAAAATGCAAAAATCAAAATTAAAATACTTACCATTTTATTTATATATGTATTATTTATTTATATTCTTATTTTTTAAACACAGAATATGTATTATTACAGTTTATATCATATTTATTTTTTTATTATTATTTATATATATGTATATATTTATATATTTATATATATACCTATTTTTAGGATATTGTTAAAATTTCAAAAATCAATTTTTGACAAAATCGTTTTTTTTTTAACAATTTTCTTTTTTTTTAGCCTTTCCATAGCCTTATAAAATTACTTTTAAAATAATCATATATTTATTTTACTCAAATATTAGTCTACTCTAAGTTTATTGTAACACATCCTAACCGATGTTTTTATTATACTTATATATTTACAGACAACATTGTCATCTTGTAAAATAACTCTAGCAACCTTAAATAAGCATGGATATTGACTGCATTCGTGTACTTCAAATGAGGGTCAATATCGATATTTTTTGAGTAACCTAATTTTTACGGGTTTTAATTTAGCAACAACACGCATAATTGTGGTATCCAAAAATTTAAAATTAACCATTCTAGAAATTTTATCTAATTCTGGCTACTATTCAATCAGCCGTTTTAAATAAAAAGGTTTTATATTTAAATTACACAAGACTATTAATTTTAAAATTTAACAAAATATATTCCATTTACATATATATATTTTGAAATGTACAAAACAAGCGAAATACAAAAAACAAACATTTAATAATATGTTGGTGACATAAAAAAGAACAAGGAAGGGCCTTAGGTTTAAAAAAAAACTTTTTTTAATACATCATTTTCAAATAATTGTTCAAACGAACTGTTTTTAAAAGTGATCTTAGTTTAAAACAATGGATTATTTTACAAATAGTGTATTTATCTTGTTGTTGAAATCTTTTAAGTCCCCATTTATATTATAATCAAATTAATATTTGAAAATTGAATTGTTTAGTAATTTTAAATTATATAAGAATAAAATTAATATTTAACGTCTTAAATATTTTCTTATATTACATTTCGGATGAAAAAACTATAATAAACCGTATCTGTAAATATTTCAAATTGTATGCATCCATAAACCAAAATATATGTTATTCAGAAGCGGATACGCTTGGTTATCTAAAAATGGGACACAATGCTATTTTGCTATTTTATCATGGTGCTGCCTAACAACAAATATACATTTGCATTGCCCTATTTTTTTTTGGTGTTGTTGTATCTTTGGGTAATGTGTACATTTGTATGCATATAATTCTACTATCCATAAGTAACCCCTTTAAAACGCAAAAAAAAACAGGGTGCATTGAGCAAATATATGTTAAAAGTTGCGGCACTTCTTGTAAGATATATACGTGATGGTTTATAGTAGCTGTATGTCTGTGTGTGTGTATACGCGCGTAAACCCATAAATCACACTCAGCCCAAACACCGTTTTGTTGTACTGTTATGTACGCTGCGCGCGCAACCCTTTTTTTGTTGCTGTTTGCTTATGTACGCTGCTGGCTGCTTTCTATTACGCCTGACCTACTTTTCCGAACATTATTTACAATTTACATCTTCCATTTGCCTATAAACGCAAAATATTCTAATGTTTTTGTGCGACTCTTTTGGAAACAATGCGAGCTCGCCGGCGAACAGCAATAAAAGTGTAGGCAGCAGCAGAGTATAACATAGCAGAGTACAAAAAAAGTTTTTTCATTTAAAACTTTCTTAATTTCGCGCAACGGCAAATAGAAAAAGTTTTTCGTTCGACACAAAGTTACATGCGTGTGCGCGTTAACGACGACGACGCTGACGAAGCAAGAGTCTTTAGTTTGCTTTTCAGAAGTGTTGTTCGCGCATTTAACCAACATTTTTGAGTGCGGCCGTAATTCGGTGGTCCTAAGTTTTGAAATATTTTCATTTTATCATTTTTAAAACATTGTGTGTATATATATGTGAGTGATTTTGTGCTGTTGTTGTTGTTGTGATTTATAAAAGTGACGGCGATTGTGCCTCGGAGACCCGCGAAAGAGCTGTTTTTAATGCGTGTCATGAAATCAAGTTCGGCCTCGATTACGCGAGTAATAAAACAGCAGAGACGCGCGCTCACGTGGGTCGGATCATTTGACACTGCCATACAGCGCCAGCGCTACATCAGCGCTGCAACGTCATTGAACATAATCTAATGTCTTTTAAATCGGTGTGCTGACAACGTTACACCTTAATATTAAATGATTTACGAACGTCGATTACGGAAAGTACGTATATATATACAAAATAAAGGTATTCTGAGTCTGCTGAAAATGTCCAAAACGAGCATTAAATTTTGCCATAACACTAATGGTACTCAACATTATTATTTTATAGATAAAATTCAATTTTAGAGTCTATAATTGATTTGTTGATTAAACCTTTCGAAACCTCATTATTATTTATATAATTTAATTTAGCCTTCTCATTTCTATTTTGAGTTTATGTCTATAAATAATACGAAATGTGAGGATTTATCTGTGTTTCACATCTTTCAACTATTTTATCCCTAACTCAAGAACCTTTAAAACCTAAAAATACTATATATTAATATATATATATATTCAGACAGTTACACGTATTATATAGGTATATCCGAGAATACCAATCGAAATATATTTTCTAAAGGGAGAGTCACACCCTCAAGCAAAACGTAACAAGACATATATTATACTGAAGTAAGTTATTTATTAGATTCATATCTTTTCTATATATTCTATAATATAACATGTGCGGCTATATACACACACACACATATATACATATACCATGTTGTTTTAAACACACTTATTTTCGTGTCATGTTTCGACTTGAACATATTATCACGAGTATATTTACATGATTTAAGCAAACATTTCCGCAGCCTTATTAATACTCGACACACATTTGCTATAACAACCAAGTGGTGTGCTTTTGTGTGTTTATGTGTGCTTAATTTTATATATTATATTATATAATGCATATATGTACTGAAGTATATATACAGTCTACTTAGTAGAAATAATCATAATTTATCGAGCACCCATTGCAGAGTTTCCGGAGAAATGGTAACACGAGAAAGTTATTTTCTTGTAGGGCGCAAATCGATTAGACGGCTATTTTTTACACCGAGATTAATGTACTGTGCATGTTTTCCATTCTCCTTATTCATGTGGTGTATTTTATGTAGAAATGTTATGTGTCTAGAGCATGCATGTACGAGTATGTACTATATGATAATAGTTTGTATAATACTATATACCAACAGAAGTCTGTACAATGTATAATAAGTATACATATATTTATTTATACTTGTATTTGATATAATATTTTAACTATGAAGTAATATAAACTCTGAAATGCAGCTATATATTTTCATAGAAAGTTTCCAATGTTTTTGTTTGCTTTTTTTTTTTGATTCAAATATAAAAAATGAAAAACAAACATTACGTTTCCTTTTTAGTTAATATACTATTATTTTTAAATATAGAGTTTTTATCGCATATATTTAATTTACATAGTTTTTAAATACTATTATTCACAAGGTATACAAACATATTCAAGGATGAATATTATGTGAGTGCCAAATATTGCGTTCCAATAAAAATATGTGTGTTCCAATTAAAATAAATGCGCACCAAAAAAATATTTAAAAACTTTTTAAAAAAAAGAGTTCTATGTAAAATATGAAATTCAATTAAAACAAGTTAATGCTTATAAATAAAATTGCTTGTAAATAATATAATTGAAATCTAAAAAATAAAAGAATATTATGCTTTTTAGAAAAATAATTATGACATTTTATTTAAATATTGCGTGCTAAAAAAATAAAACGAATGTTAATTGAAATTAACCGCGTCCTATTATTGGTTCTATGGAAGATGGAGATTGAATTATAGAAAAGCGTTTATTTATATCTACTTTATTTTGTTGATTAATTTATGTGTTTTCAGTAAAAAGGCACGAAGCGCAAAAATAAAATCGCGCACTGGTGCGATAAAAGAATTTAATTTATCAGAGGTTGGAAAATAGTAATAGATTGCTAGTTTTTTGCTATTATTTTGCGAAGAAAAAATATTAATATCTAAATAAAAAACAATCAAAAGAATAGCAAAAACATAGAATTCCATTAAACTTAAAAAATATAATTAAAAACATGAATGATGTATAAATAGATGTGATTATATTACAAAGAATTTATTGATATGGTATTCCATTTAGCAATGAAAACGTTTTTTTTGCGGCATAATAATTACAAAAGAACGCAATAATTTAATTTTGGTACTCATTTAATTTAAATGGTTCTCATAAATTCATAATTATTATATCATTTATAAATATATATATATTTTTTTTGTTTGGACATACATTTTTTTTGCGCTTTCACTTAATTTTATAAGAATTCAGTTTTGTATAAATTGGAATGCAATTTTTAGTTATTCAGTTTCTGACTTTTAAGAACGCAAATTTATTATTTTAAAACTCCATTTTCTTTTTTTTTAGTTGTCGCATCCTAGAGATCGTTTCATTATTCATTAATCCATAAAAATGCTCGCAGAAATAATTAAAAAGAGCGCATTTTTGAATTTTAAGAACTCCAAAATTTAATTGAATAGTCCCTATTCACGGACTTTAACACAAAAATATAAAAAAAAATAATACAGTATTAGTCTTTACTGGTATTCACGATGTATGTTTAAGTGTGTTTAACAACGTTCTTAAAGCTTTAAGCGCGCGCCTAACTTTTTAAGCTCACCTCCCGAGGTGCACTTAAAATGTTTAAAACTAAGCATAACCCTAATTACGCTGGCACTTTCCATATTTGCACATATATTTAAAATTATTTGTTTTTATTCTAATAGCAAAACACTAGTTTAATTCATTGCCAGTAGGAAATATGAACAAAAAAATAGAAATATCACTTTTAAAATGTTATTTACATTTGTGCTGACGCGCACGCACTCTAAAACGCAATCGTGATACAGAAACGTACTAGAATTTTTAAAGGTGCATTCACAAAACCCAATTATTTTAGAACTTTGGAAAATATGCTTCACTTAAATTTTTAAATTGTGCCCTTTAAAAATTATATTTTTAACTAAATTTTCCGCGAAAACCTCGAGTTTGCAGTAGTCTTTCGATCCTTGTAAAATTCGGTAATGTTATAGCGATAGGTCCGGCGATTTCCCTTTTTAAAAAATCAGCGACCGTGAGGAGAAAACTCGGGTCCGCGCAATCGATGTAAAATCTGTCGACAAGAAATCTGGGGAAAATCCCAGTGGCCTAGAGGCATTACATCATAAGTTATTGGCGAGTTTGCAAGCGTGAGACGACATCTTTCCCGAGGGTTTTCCGATCTATGTGAAATCTGGTAAGGTTATAGGAATCGGTCTGGCGATATACCTAGCAACAAAATTAGCGACCGCGAAAAACTAGCTGTCGCGAAAAAATCCGTAATCTGAAAGCTTAAGCTAACAAAAAAGGGTTCAAAAATATAAAAAGTCGCACATTCAAAACAAATATTTAAACAATACTTTTTTATTATTACAATCACAAATTTGTTCATAATAACGATTTCTTTTTCTTGGTTACAACTTTTTTTAGTATTTTTTAATATTTTGTGAACATTTTTTTTAAGAAACGAATTATTTTAACCTGTACTTTAAACAAATTTAAAATATTTTTTTTATAAAGGGGAATTTAATTTTAAAATTAACATCTGTTTACATATATTTATTTTAATTTATATATGTATACATATATACATACATTTAATACATACATATATATAAACAAATAATTGTGTTGTATATGTGTATTGTATGTATATTGTATATATCACTATATACAACAGCAACGAACAAACGAGGTTCATCCCACACATACACACACACACACGTCCGATTGCCAATTTAATCCTGCGTTCATCAGCAAAATTTAATCAACGTTGCATGTTGTATAGTGTATATAGTATATATATGGCAACCTATAACAAAATTACATTAAACTCACACACACACACATCTACACAAAACTATTTCTATATAAATGGATGTGCATTTATGTATATATATATATATTATATATACTGAATCAACACATTTGAAATTCTCATTTTCAAGCGGAAAATGTATTACGGAATGATGAGTTCATTTCCCGTAATGAATGCACTGCTGGCGTATCTGGTTTATGTATAAACTGCAATATATAGTACAATATGTATATATGCATACACGTCAATTTATATTGCCTTGTATTTATGCAGACGATATATACATAAACTGTATATTTGAGATCATATTGCATATACTCGTACATACACACAAACACATGTAAATGGCATGTTTAATATTATATAAATTTATAGTTTAACTCGCATGCATGCCTCCTTTCCTCCTTGCTCATATTTGAAAAGAAAATATAGAAAAACTGTGTGCTCACAATTTAATTATCGACCAACCTTTGTTGTATTATTGAAAATTGTATGCTTATATTATTTAATTGAAATCGGCTTTCAAGTATAAGTAATGTTAGCATAAAGTATAAAGTAAAGAGTGAAAACATAAAAAAACTGTTAGAATTTCATTTAATATTCCTTTTACATATTTTATGTAATTAATGAAATAATATATATTTTTTTATATATTTCTGTGTATTTATAATGTTGTATTTGAAATTGTGTTTTTTATTTATGGTTTATATTAACAGTTTTTCTAATAAATACCTTATTGCTTTCTTATTATTATATTATATTAGTATGTATTTCTATATAAATAGTATATATTATAATAATATATTTTAGATGATATTTCTAAAAAAAAATAAAAACCGGTTAACAGATAATTTAAAAATTTAAATTTAATTATTATATTACAAAAATATAATAAATTTTTCAATTACATAATTATTATGAAAGCTATTTTTTGTCTGTCTAAAAAACTAATTTCAAATTGAACATCTTCAGTGCATGCTTGTGTAATAAATATATTAAAAGAAATGTATATTACATAATACGTATAATACATGAAATGTACGAAATATTATACATATATGCATAAACATACAGCATCAATGTACAGATAATTTGTCTGTCTGGGCGATGTGATAAAATTGTATTTTCTCTGTACTCTTGCTCAGTTATCTTTACATATATAATGTTTATATACTCAATACATACATGTGTAATATCAATATGTATATGTAGATGAAGAAATTGGAAATGTTAGCACAGGGTGCTTCAGGGTATTTATCTTTATGTTTATAAATACACGTCATCCTATTTTATTGTGATTATTATATAATGTACCGTATTAAAAAAAGAGCGAGCTAGTTTTTTTTTCATTTTCAAGTAATATGTAAATTTTAGATTTACGTCTTTATGGTGTTTTCTGGTGTTTTCTGCTTGTTTTTAGAGAAGAGTTTGTTCCTTTTTTTGATTTCCTGTCTTTTTTGTTAGAAATGGCATCACATCATAGTTTATGTGAAGGATTACAGCACTTATAACTATTAATTATCTTAATTTAAATAAAGGTACAGAAAATTGTTTTTTTTTATATTAGAAGACGGAACTTTACCAAAAATATACAAATTAAATGGGAATTTTAAATAAAGAAAACATCATCTTTAGCATGAAATATTATAAAAACGTCCAATATAATGTATATATGATGTTTTTTGTATATAAATAAACATTAAACATTTTTGAGCAAAAAAAACAAAAATATGTAAAATACAAATTGCAATCATAATTATCTCAATCGGCAGCACTAAAAATTAATTTTATATTATGTAATATAACAATAAATGACAGACGGAAGAAATATTGTATCCTGCTTTGTAAAATATGATTAATAAAATTAAATATGCAAGAACACCCTGTTGTTACAGTATACATTCAAATAAATTAACAAAACACATGCATATTTTATTGTAAAAAATGCCAATTTAAATATACTTCACTTGTTTCTTCAATTACGATTCATTAAATTGGTACAATGATCTCGTAAAAGTGTACAAAGTATATAAATTCTCGTACATTTTTAAGAACGATGCCTTTGACTTCATCAAGTGCAGACAGAATGCAATTCAGTTTATTTTTGATTGAAATAAAATAAACATTTGAAAAAATTTATATTTAAATGCATTCAATAATTTCATTTAAAAGACACAAATAATTATTGTACATAAGATTTATTTAACCCAATTTACGCCATTTTGTGACATAAACCTAATTGAATTTAGGTACGAATATTATTACTGTAAAAGTAATGAAATCTCCAAAAAGTTGTAATTAACCATTTTGATTGTAGATATGTCTCTGTTACAACAAAAAAGCTAATGTTGATAAAAATAAATTAACAAATTATTATGGTATAAAAACTACTTTTTTCGTTCGGTTCCGTTTATTTAATTTAAAATTATTTCTTTTAATATGGTTTCAAAAATTAAAAAAAAAATCAAAAAAATTCTAATTATTATCAAATTTTGATTTTAAAAAGTGTATTTCTTTGTCTCTTGCGATTTTCCGAATTTGTTCCATTAGTTAAAACGTAAATATAACCAAAACCGTCATCTGTTGGTAACTGAGCAGTTTTTAAATTTAGCAAAAACGCTTTCTTTTATTATTCTCAGCGTTTTTAATCTAATCTAATTTGTAGTCCATTAAACTGAATTCCCACACAAGATGATTTTGAAAAACAAAATTCACACATTTTTATTATTATTAATTTATTATTTAAATTATTACTGTTTTTGCTGTTTTTTTGGTTATTTTTTGCTTTTTTTTGTTTATTTTATGCTTGTTTTTTTTGGTTGTCTAATTCCATGTGAGAATCATGTTTTTTTATATTATTTAGTACGTAGTCCGTAAAAATGGTAAGAACCATAGAAGATAAAACCATTGATTTGAATTTGAGTTATGATTTATATAAAAAAAATAAAATAAAAAATGTAAACTAACAATAAAGTCTAATTTTGGTATCTTTTCTAAATTAACTATACATTTATATTTTTCCATGGAGTTTTAGTATCATTAGCTTGTTTTTTGTGATCGTGTCATCAAATATAAATAAATTTTTTCGCATTTTTTATCGCCGTTTAATTACTTACTTTTACTTTTTTAATTTGTTAAATAACCTTTTTTATTTCGTTTGAACTATTGATTTAGCTAACCAACTTGATTTTAACACCATTTTTAGATAATTTAATTACTTTATTTTTAATATCTTATTCAAACACATTGGTCCTTTCAAAATCAAGATATTTGACAAAATAGAAGACTAACTCACACTAAAAAATAAATTAAAATCATATCCATAGATTTCTTATGGTTATTTTCGGGTTTACAAGACCAAAATAAATATAAATAATAGAATTTTATTCATAAAAATGATGGCGCCTAATATGGCAAAACAGTTTGTTTCGATAAATATATTTTATAAATCTTAATTATATTTTAATGTTACTCCAAAGTCTAATTTTACATTATTTGACAGTTTTTAATTTTGAATATAAACAAAGTCAAAAAGACAAAAATAATACAATTATTTTATTCAATAAAATTAAGCTATGAAATTAGCATAATGTTATTTATAATTTTATTCATATAAATGATAATATAATAATTAACACATCCAAAATCAAATTATCGCTTTTTTCAATATTCAAAACATTTAAATATTGAATAAGAAGTAATAAAATAATAAACACATTTTGTTTTAGTAATTTATTTACTTTTTTTTTACGATGTGTGAATCCAGAAACTAATAACCTGTTCTTTTATACTTTTTTTTGTCAAAGCATCGATTAAGATGCTCTCTTTAGAAATAAAAGGAATTCATACTTTGTAAATATATTAAATATTTAAATTTAAAAGTTGTATGATCTGTTCAATCTGGATTCAATTATTATTTTATATTATTTTGTGTGTGGGTGCGTGTATAAAAATAATCTTATAAATCTCCTATATACATATATAATACAATATAAAATGCATGCGTACGCGTACGTGCACTTTGCATTAACTGCGCATACCTACACAAATACACATACAAAATGGAATCAGCGCCACACATATTGTATTATATATATATATATGGCATATACAAGTATATATGGTAGATACACACACCCATGTTTATATATAGTAAAGCGGCGTCGACGGACTCAGCCTATACACAGTCTATATATGCATATATTTATGTGTGATTATTCCCATGTGTGTGACGCGTGCGCGCGAGTGTGTGTGTGTTCAAGCGAGACGCACTCTACATGCGCCGCGACCTCTCTTGTCAATATGCATATATGGGGGGCCAGAGCGAGACACATTACATTTGGTACACGCAATCATAATGGCGCGTGTGTGGCACTTGGCTTTTGCTCTGACGCTCTGCGCTGTGTTTGTATGTGTTTGTGTTTGCTTAAACGATTATAATTTTTGGAATACAGAATACAGTTTCAGTCGCACTGCATTTAAATGAATATACAATATATATAGTATAATTTTGACGGCTTTTTAAGTGATTATAAAATTCTCTGGTTGTTAATATTTGACCTCATAATATTTTTTTTGGCTTTTTCGCGCATACAAATATACCGAACACCCGTTATTCAAATATGTATATACGCATATGTGTATAAATATACATATATACGTATTTGTCTGTGTTTCTACAATCGATATATGCGTATGTGGAATTCATATATACATATATATGTATAATATATACGATACATATACAAACATTCTGTGATTGGGTTAGTGATTTGATTTTTTTGGTTGGCTTTTTATCATCGGAGCGCCATTAAGTAAGCGCAATGTCAATGCTGATTTAATTATAAGATTTATGGGCTCATAGCGCATAGACCCATTTTATGTATTATATCGGAAAAAAATGCTTAGTATTTTGTTAAATAAATTTTGTTGTTGCTGGTTTTTTTGTGTATTATCTTTTTAAATTTAATACTTACAGTGCAAAAAACCCAAGCGCGTTAACGCACCAATAAACACAAGATTAGTATTTAATACTTACATAATATATTTCTTCCTTATTTATTATTAACAAGACATTATATAATATTTGATAATACATACAATTGAGAGTAATTCATATAAAACAATAATTCATTTAATTTGTATTTAAAAAAACATATTTTTTACCAATACTATTGTTTTAAACTTGTGCTTTTAGTTATTTACTTTATAATAATATTTCTATTCTGAATATTTACCAAAAATAAAGGCTATACCAAAACTAATTGCAGGGTAAAAGACACATTTTTATTTTATTTTATTTTATTAAATGTAAAATCTAAATTTTTATTTAATTTAACGACAGTTAATAATTATACAAAATTCTTCTTTTAAAAAAATATATGAAAGAATTAGATAATGTTTAATATACCTAATTTTTCGGTTTTTCAATTTTCTAATACGTAATACTTTTGTATTTTTTATAGAAAAAGTATATTAGTTTTCAACTAAAATTTCAAAAGTGGCAATGATTTGATGTAGCTCAGTATTCAATTTATTTATGTATGTACGGTTCTAAATATTATTAATAATAATAATTATCTTTAAATAATTCAAAAATAAAAGCTGTGTCCAAAACAGTCATTTAACTTTGAAGTATGTGCAGCTATATTATATCAATATTCAAATATCATAATAAACAAAAAAAAACTAAAACTTATGCCTTTAACAATATTTTTTTATTTATTTTTAAATTTGGATTTTTTGGATGTTGGTTTGATGTTTGATTTTAAGACATTATACATACATATACATATATATGGCAATCAATAAATCACAATGGTCCCAAAAATAAATTAAATTTTTTGCCCATCTTTATTATTAAACATTATCAAAAAACTATATCTTTATCCAAAACATAGTGTTACAAACTAATCCAACCAATTATAATTAAAATAAATATTATATTTAACAGTTTTTTTCTAACATTTTTTTAATATACAACAATAATTGAATCGGTGACAGGCAAAATCTCCCAAAATCTCTTTTTTCTCTTCTTCTCTTTGTGTTTTTGTTTAAAAAAGAAGAGTGCTGAAAATGTTATGGGGTCTATTTCATACCGCCATTGAATCCCTTTTTTTCTAATATCTATATTTGATTCATAATACTTATAATGCTTTCACAATTTAATACACTGCAGCTGATTTTTAGTAAGTTTTACTGTGGACGAATGTGATTGTATGATTTTCAGATTGTGCATCATTAAATTATTAAAAGAAAACTGTCTCCAAAACGATCCGATAGGTTTCCTTTAATTTAATTTATAATTTACTATGACATCTGTGCTCAAAATAACCATTAATAACCAAATGACGATAAACTGAAAAAAAGGCAATAATTTTTATTTTTGATGAACATTTTACTGATTCTATAAATTTTATCAGTGTGTTATTGATTAAATTTATTATTTTATTTTTAACGCATTAAGGTATTTCAATATAATTTAAGGATTAAACAATTTCTATCAACTGATACAATGAAATTATAACACATAACACATAACACTTTTTTATGATATTAAATCAAAATTATTAAAAAGGTTAAATAGTATAAATTGATCAATACATAAAACGATTTTTTTTAATATAATATGATAAACCACTATAAC
>JAAAKO020023964.1:0-14457 GCA_010015015.2 Bolitophila cinerea
ATATTTCTAAAATCCACAAGCACAACATAAATCCAAATTATAATACAAAAATATACGGCTCGCCGTGTACACACTGTATTGTATATGCATAATACTATAAAATAACATGTACAATGTACACACATACATATATGTGTGTATTATTATATATATATAAAAATATACTTGTACTATATAACAGCCCTGCGCGCAGATGCATTCGATTAAGTTTTTCAAAAAAATGGTGTATTTATCATGTGCCTGTCCGTCGCGTGCGTTTATATATTATACATATATGCTTGCGTATATATATATATAATAAAAACGAATTGTGACTGTGTGTGTGTGAGCGAACTAGGCACATTTTGTTGGTAAATAAAAACCATAAACATCTGCTCTGAAAGTGCACATTTTTCTCAGTTCGATAGCCGCGCGCTCGAACTTATACACGTACGTATACTTGTGTAAATTTGTATGTGTGTGTGTGTAATTGTGTGAATGTGTGCATGTCTATATATATAATATAATATACATTATATATATGTATAATAGCAAAACACACGTAAAATTCATTTGCGAGTATGTGTGTGCAGCGATTCCACACTCTTCAATCCTCGAGCCAGAGAAGAGGAGCATTGCGCGCCGTAAAGTCCTTTTGAACACTCGAGGAAAATCTTGTCGAAAAGAAATCTAATCGATAAATGCTACGACTCGGAAACGTGCGCACACACGCATACTTATTTGTACTGTATAGACATTACGATTTCGTTTGATTGGACTATAAACGCACATTTTTCGCTCGAATTTTCAATGTAAAAAACAAACAAAATCGTGCACACGTACACATCGTAATAAATAATTAAACTCACGCAAAGTACACTCATTGTCTCATCCATTAATTTGAATCCAAGTTCCATGAGTTCTTTTGTGCCTACAGGCAATTGCGTGAGGAGTGTAATAATGTGAGGAGTTATACAGAATCGATTTATGCGTAAACTGCGTACTTGCGTAAGGACATTTTTGTATATGTGTGCGTTTTGATTTTGGTATTTATTACAAATTTAGTCCTATAAAGACAAATTTTACACAAATTTACATTTTATTGAAGTAACAATATTAAAATGCATAATTAATGCAAGAAGCATTGAAACAATGTGTCAATCTTTGGACAAAAACGCAAAAACGTGCTAAGCGCAGCAACTTCCTTCCTTGTTCAATGAACGTTCTATTTATATTTACACTCACACATACAAAAACTCAATCTCACACAAACACACACACACACACACACACTTACAGAAGGAAATCTGCCATCCCGTTTGCACGGCGTGCGCTTGACTACCGGTTTTCATTTCTATCCATTGTCTCTCTCTTTTCATCGCATTTATCTACGCACCGCAAAAAAACAGCCTTTCTCGTCTCTCTCATGTGGAGCTTCCTCTTCGTCCTTAGCGCATGCACGCGCGCACACACACACTCAAATAAACGCACACATTTCCTCTCGCAACTGAACTATGCTTTGAATCATGTATCAATCTGTATACATATACTTATTTATATATAAATCATACTATATATATATATTTATATATATGAAACCCAATGTAATAATATACTATACTTTTTCTAGTATATATATATATATTCGTCCGTACAGGAACGACGACTATACGTTGCCAGGCAACGCATCTGTATAATTATAAATGGCACGCGCACGTTTCTTAGCTATACTATATATAAATTTATATAAATACATCCTTATTTCTCTATACGCACTTTTTATATAATGCAGGACGTGTAAACTGCTAAGGAAAGTCAACTATACAACGCAGAAAATATTATTTTAATTTTCTTTTTTATTTTAATGGAAGTTTATATACATTTTATGTATATTTTATGATTCATGCTTTCCATGCTGTGCGCAGCACATAATAAATGCAGTGTGTCATGGTCTGCGTATGATTTTAATACAGTCATCAAGTCATTCTTTATTCTTTACGCATCGTTTTCGCGCTAAAATGTTACCTTTATACTAACTTTATATATGTATTGTATAGGTGTATATGTATTATACTACTATATAGAGAAAATATATACCAAAATTTTACGCAAATTACTGTTATGAGCAGATGGGTGCTTGCATGAGTAATTTACCGTTAATCGAATGCCAAATTCATTTTATGCACGAACCAACAGCAAGGAACCACATATAGTGGTATTTTGTGGTTGGCCAGGAATTTAATATGTGCTCGAGATTTTTTTGTAAATAAGCAGAATACGGCATCTAGATTTTTATTTATTTTTTAACATGATATAAATACATTTAGGTGACCGTTAGATGAGTTTTTAACGAATTTAAATAGGGGATTTTTTCAGGGTTATAGATATCCATATAAAAAAAAGAATTTTTTCTGACTTTTTAGCTAGTAATTAATTATAGGTTTAATTAAGGGCCTATAGGAAATTAAAATTCATAGAATTTTGTCTACGAGAATAATGTTACAATTTAAAAAAAAAATTACTTCCCTTCCCCTAATATTTGGTATGGGTTAACCCATACATAATTCGAGAAAGAGATCAAATGCAAAATTTGATACGAAAACTTTTTTTAAAGTTAAAAAAAAACAAAAATAATCAGTTTTGCTCTGTGATAACTATGTTCATATTTTTGATGGTGGTCAGATGGTGAAAGTCAGAATTTTTTAGCGCGAACTTAGTACTAGTGTCCCAAACTGAAATTGGGACAAACATTGAACGCCAACTGAATTTTTTCAGCAAGCTGAAATCAAAATGAAGTGCGTAATTGATTGTATTTGAGATTATTGAATTGTTTTTATTGTTAAAACCTTAGGAAAAAATGGCGGTTATTTAAGTTTGGAGTGCACATCATTTTTTTGAGATTTTAATAATAAACAATCAAGATGGCGTATTAAATATGCCGACCGCCATTTTTTTCAGCGAGAACTCAGTAACACTTGAAAACTGAAATTCAGGGCGAACTCAGTTCTCATTAGGCGAAACGTCATAACCAAAATCCACATTATTTGTGACAAATTTTTCAGCTGAACATTCAGCTGCGGAATTTTAGTTTGGGTTTCAGCGTGAACTTAGTACTAGGCTTAAGGAGATAAAGGGTTAAAAGAATCGCAAATGGAAAAATTACGGAGTAAAATCTAATGATGCAGTTATTAAAAAAAACATTTATTCGATCCTATTTATTTTTGTATTACATATATTATATACATTTTTTAACCGATTCATAAACTTGCCACAAAGAATAGTTTTTACGCGTTCTAAAAATATAAATTATAAAAAAATATTTTTCAAAAAAAAATAAAAAAAAAAATTTCAGCATTTCTTGTTAAAATCTTCAAACCACAGCAAAAGGTTATTTGTTATATAGATAATTTGGGCTTCGTCTGTCAAATAGATTTTTATTAAATATACATGCTTTAAGACTAAAGAGGAAACTATCTAAGAACAATATTTCATTTATTGCCTAAATTATCAAATTTTCAAAGACGAAATACAATTCTTGTATCCCAATAAGAGTGCCCGCTTTAAATTTGGCGCCATTTTTTCTGGGCAGTGGCACCTCTGAAATTTGACAGCTGTCATCTATGATTGTTCCGATTATTAAATATGTCGAATTTGGGGCTTAGCAAATCCGCACGTGGGTAAGAAACAAATGCACCCCCAACGAGCCACTGTCTGGTGCGAAGTTTGCGAGCGGTTTTAGCGTAACTTTCCCCATTTTTGTAATGGGTTTTCACAATGATACCGCTCTATATTTAATAATCGAATCAATCATAGATGACAGCTGTCAAATTTCGGAGCTGCCGCTTGCCCAGAAAAAATTGCGCCAAATTAAAATCGGGCATTCTTATTGGGACACCCTAAACAAGCATTGATGGCTCTTTCTAAGAATATAATATTTGAAGAATTGATAAAAATAGGCGTGTTTGAGATGTCAATAAACTGTGAGTCCAAAGTCTTTGAAGACCAGCGAAGATTTTAGCAGACAAAGAATAAACATGATCGATTTAAATTTGTTATCGATGATAAGTCCAAGATTTTTCACAGTATTAGAAAAGTGGAGGGGTAGATTATTTATATGAAGGATCGGTAAATCAGTTTGGGATACATTACGTTTAGGTGTGAATAGTATAACATGCGTCTTATTAACATTCAGTACAAATTCATTCAACTAAGGCTAAGGCCTGCTTTGGCAGAATATTCAGTCCGAGCTGTTATTCAGGTTGGTCAGCCTTATAAGGAACTAAATAAAAGCGTATTATTTATCCAAATTATTCAGCCTTTATTCAGGCTAAGCTTATTCAACCAAAATTTTCAGTCTTTATTCTGGTTGAGCTTATTCAGGTGGTTTGGCTTAATAAAGACCTAATTAAAAATCAGCACATTACAAAAAAAATGTTTCTAAAATATTGTTTTGTTACTATAAATATTTTTTGTTACCATGAATAAACTATTGATACCAAAAACAAGTTTGTTTCTATGAATATATTAAAAGTTACAAAAAATATTTTTTGTCACAAAAAAATGTGTTACCAAAAATAAATTATTGTACAAAAAAAAATTCACACAAACTAATTTTTGTATATTCAAAAACACGAGCAAAAATTTGTATTTTTAAAAAATCTATTATTAAATAATTAAAAACAAGAATATTTTCTGTTATTTTCGTAAATGTCCTGTTTCAACACTTATTTTTTTTTATTTTATATAATGATAAAAAACGTGTTCATGCATATTTATGTAAAATGATGTTTTTTGGGAATAATAATTATTTATTACTAATAAATAATATTTACCAAAAATACTAATCATTACTTAATTACGCAGTTCGTGTTTACACATAATAACATCTTTAATTTTAAGACATAAACCAAATCTCTATTCTTTTTATATATAATTTATATTATTTTTTTAATTTATCATATATATTTAATTAATTTTCCGGTTTTAGGTGAAATTAGTCAAAAAACATTGCAATCGACTTCACTGTTTTTAAAAATTTTAAATTTCATAAAAACGATACTATAACTTAAAACTGTCAATACAAATAACACGAAATAATCAAATGGCGAACAGTATTTGAGACAGAAAATATTCATTAAAACTAGATATATTTGCACATTACAAACTTTAACTTTAGCAGCATATAAAACTAATAGTAAATCAAAAACCCCAAATTATTATATATATTTTCTGAAAAAATATTTTATTCTTTATCATATAAAACTAGTGATATATTAAAATTGTTCATTTTGTTTCTATAATTAATTATTTTATAAATAACAAAAACACAAAGTGGTAAGACTGTTTATGGATGATTTTTATATTGGATATTTTGGCTGTCACCAAAAAAGTCGCTAAATTATTCCCTCAAAACCTAAAACAAGAAAAATACTACTAAAATATTATGAATCAACACCAAAAGAAAGCTGAACACCTAAATCCTAAATCATCGCGTGCTAATCGGTCGCAATAACACACGTTTCCCGTGCATTCAGAACACACACAAAATACCTGTGCTTATACCTTACGATAACGCCGCATACAAGAAACGTGCAATGGGGGTGAAACCACTCGACATAATCTGTACATCTATATATATAGGTACACAAGTATAAGCAAGGTGCACGCATATAGAAAACAAAAATTAACAAGTTGTCGTCTGGCTGCCCTACGCAACCCTCCTCACCTCACCCCTGCCGCGCGCGCGCTCGTACGCACTCACACCAAAACACCTCATTATTATTATTGCGTATATTATCCATATATCGTTGAAAATCACTGTCGCGACGCACGCGTGCTCGTTTAAAGGGGAAAAACTATACCCGGAAATCGCACGTTTAAGGATAAGTATATTTATGTATATAGTTCAATGCGTGTGTATAAAAAAATGTATAATATATATAGTTATATATATATATATATGAATGCACACATGATAACATTAAGATATCGCCGCCACATCCCCCAAGACACATTGCGTGCGACAAAGAGGCGACCAACACAGTGTCGCCGCACCCCGACTTATACCGTGCTCACCTCGCTTGTCTCGGCGATAACGGAAAGGGTTGCTTGCGTCTGCGTGTGACACTTAACTTAAACCTTATAGCAGTGGTACAATATATACAATACATATATGTATATATATGTATAAAAGACATTGCTATTTATAAGTGAGAGCGAACTGACACCGGCAGATGATGAAAGCATTAAAGTGCAGTGACCTATCCGCCGTTAGGCAACCCCTTTGCGTGTTTCTGTATGATTCTGTGATTGTTTGTATAGGTGTGTGTGTGTGTTTTGTATTCTTATTCTCACCGTTTATACGCACGATTGTTCAATCATTTAAAGTGCACCAGCAGCGCGCGACCGCGAAGAAAGGGGTATATAGAAAAATAAGTTATAGATGAACTCAAGCTCGACGAGATACATTTTATTTTTTGGTGTGGAGCTATAATTCATATAAATGTCATAATTTTTATGGCACCAGTTTTGCATATGATACATAATTCATGTGCGATTTATGACGGTACGGTGTCCTTTGTCTCATATTGGTGCCAGGAGTGTGCCGCGAGAGTTTTCCCCCGGTTTTTCTTTACAGACAGACGCACAGTGTATGTACAATACTTTGGATACACCTTTATCTCTGTTGGTGTTTCTTATGTCGCCGATTTTTGTATGCAATGAACTAAAATTCAATATAATTTTGTTTATTTAAAAAAAAATAGGTTTGCCCAAACTAAAACTAAATTTTATTTGAATTTAATTATTTTCGTGATTTTTTTTTGCATTTGTGACAATATTATTTTATGAAAAAAATAATTTCATCAATGTAACAATCTTTTATTATTGTTTCAATATTTTTACACAAGAACAATTTTTGTACATTTAAAATATTTTTTTTTTTTATTTTTAATTTTTTTTTTATATACAAATTTAAATAATCAATTAATGTAACAGTATTTTGAATTGTTGCAATATTTTTTACATATAAGAACCTTTTTTAATATAATTGTAAATTTTTTATAGGTTCAATCTACTAACGTTTTTAAAAAATACTTATAACGGGCAAATACACAAGATTTATATACTCTCATACTACACGTTTGAATACGGACATAATTAGATTATTCAGCGTAGTTTTTTTTAATTTATAAGAGCACAACATTTTTTACTAGAGTACATTTTTATAAATGTCATAATTGTTTTTTTAAAGGTCTTATAATTTTGAATCTTTGATTTTTCATGATTTATCATGACTTTTGTATCTCGTATAATTCTAGATACAATAAAAATAAAATAAATTTAAATTATAAATGTCGTCTCGTATATAATATATATTATTATATAATATACTTCTATTATTCTCTCCTTGAAACAAACAAAATCCAGCCACTGTGCGGTTATCAGCAAACACACATAGCACATATATCACACACCAACATATTTTCCCGCAATTTTCCGAGTTCCTTTCACAAAGCTTACTACGTCCTTTGCGCACGAATGGAGGCGGCCTATAGAGGTAAACAACGCGTCGCTGTGGCCGCTCAAAAATCAATGATCTCACGCGTGAATTTCCTCCCTTACGGTATAGTGCTCGCATTTCTCGTATACGCACGAGGATTTGACACACACCCGCACCCCCCCGCTGCCCATATAAAAATACCATATATATATAATATTATAGTACATAAGTCTTATACATGCGCACCCACGCATTTCAATATAAATAGTTTGTTGTTGTTGATGGTTTGTCGCGCGGAATTAATGCGACCCAGCAACATAAAATGTACCTACACTAGAATATATTTTATTTATGTATTGTATAGAAAGAAATATATGTGTTATTAGTACATGTAGAAGAAAAACTTTGCCATAATTTATTGCTTTATTAGGTTTGGTTTATCGGCGACGCATGTACACAGCAGAAAGCACAAAACATATACATTTAGACTATATTATGTAGAGCTATATACGATAGACACAAGTAAGTTAAGCGCGCGCGCTCGCATTTTAAAGAAAACTTTTTGTCGCTTGCATAGTTTTTCCGCCGGAAGTTTATTGAACAATATCAAGTCGGTCTGGCGTGGGGTCAGCACATCGGATCGTGCCCGGTTTTTGAGTTGCGAATTTGTTGTGCGGAAGTTTTTTTAATATTCTTGGATTGTTTCGAGTTGGTTGTCGCGTGTATTTCTTGAGATTTGTTTAGTACAGATGATTATAGGATTTGTTTCAAATAGCGATTCTAGATAAAATACAATTTGAGGATTCTGATAAACTAATGATTTTGAATAGGATTTGAAATATGGATGGAAATAAAATTAAATGAATTCTTGCAGAATGTAGATAAAAACAATAGAAAAGGTTTGAGAGATTTTTTTCAAAAACATTGTGTGTTTTTTCAAAATCTTGTAAACATAAATTATCTTATTCTACAATTTAATAAAATTATTTATATTTTTTTTTGAAAAAGTATTATTGTAAATTATTAATAAATAATGAATGATGATATCAATTTTATTAATTCAAATAAAATAAAATGATTTATAATAAGTTATGAAAAGAAAAATATTGATTCTTCTTCTATACAGAGGTAAATATCAGAGTTAGATGGTGCTTTTGTTTATAACGAACTATAAGAGCTATCGAGTTAGGATTTACATCATAAGTTCGGTTTGAGCTCTTCTGTTTTATTGATAGCAGTAGATGGTCAAGTTCGCAACATTGTTAGATGGTGGTTGAACGGCTCAAACAACAATGAAAATACCGTTGCCCAAATGAGACTGCATAACTATGTAATCAAAAAAATCCAGTTGGAGAAATTTCTACAAAAAAAAAACAGTATTTTTATTTGGGACTAATATATGTATAACATCTCATAAATATTTCTTTGCATTGCATTAAACTTTTTAAGATTTTAAAGGTTATGAAAGCCTTTTAGATGGAGCTCTCAATTTATTATCTAGAGACTCTTGTCAAATATTGCCTGTTATACCAAAATTAACCTATGCTGACTAAATAAATGCCTACTTAAAATTCTCAATGTTATGGAGAGAATATGGTTTATAAATGTTGAAAGAAACGCTATATGTCAGAGTGTGTTAAAGCAGGACAAAAGGCAACGCAGAATACTTTTTGTAAAATTCTATGAGCGGTCAGCCATTTTTTAGGCTAGAAAAGCTTCAAGCATTTTACATTTACTGATATTCGTTGATTCATACTAACGACAATCATACAAAATTATCAAAGGCTAACCGATTTTCAAAACAACTTTTTGATCTTGGTAATGGTAAAAATTATATTAACCCAACCAGTCAAATTATTATAATACCACAAAAATCGAAAAATCGTGCAAAAACTTAATTTTTTTTTTTATTTGGGTCCAGTATTTTAGAAAATCTTGCACGCTTAAGTAAGTAAGATTTAAAACGACAGAGTTTTTTGAAAAATATCTCAATGGGACAATTTTAGATACGATTGAATTTTTCGACAACATCCGAAATTTTCATCGAACCTAGGGTCATGCAAAAGCTTTAAAAAAATCTTAATTTGGGTTCAATCTTTCTGAAATCTAGCACGCATTGTAGATATGTATTCAAAACGACAGAATCAAAAGAAAAATATTTTAAATGGACAATTCCAGAGTTGAAAGTGGAGAAAAAGGTTTTAATTCACAACACATTAAATTTTTTTTTAGTCGAAGTGGTGTCGAAGTCGGAGTCGAAGATGGTGTCGTTTTTAAAAAAATAACTGTCTGGAGTCACATATTTGTAACGACTCCACAACCTTACTTGAAATACCATTTCGATATCATTCTTAAAATATATTTACCAGGTTGCAATTTTGGATATATTTCTATTTATTATTTCCTTTTTTATGTTTTTGGCAATTTGCTTTATTAATATGGACATAATACATTTTTCAGAAAACTGGCTTGTGACTTCTTCTCAAATGAATTAACGTCAAAAAAAACCTAAGAATAATGCATAGGCGCATTTACTCAAACAAAAATACTGAAAATAAGTCTATTTTTTAATGACATTAATTCTTATTTAAAAAAACAAAAAAAAAATATACGGTGACGATAATGCACAGTCGCCCTGATATTACGTCTCTTGACAAAATTCACCATATCGTATCTTTCGGTTTAGCAATAGAGATATAAGTCCCTCTACGAGATTCTATTACGTCAGCAGCTGCAATAGCAATTAAATATATATCATTGTTCTCAAGGCACAGGTATACCAAGTGGCATAAACCCTTGCTCTTTGGAGATTTTTCATCTATCCACTGAATTTTGTCTATCTGTCACAAAAAAAACGTATGCAAAAAGTACCCTGTATTATAACTCTTAAAAGTAGGTTTGCTACACGTGTGATCTTTGCACGTATAAAGAGACTCTGGAATATAATACAATTTTAAAACTCATATCCAACAAATAAATTTCCACTTTGCGTTTGTGTATTTCCTATTTGCATGTGCGTGTGTAAACGTAAATTGGCAAAACGTATATACACACACACACATACTTTCAAAATCACATGTTTCGTAGAAGAATATACAAATATATACAAATATTTAGTATATAAATGCTATATATCTTATCTATATGTTATATACTCGATATTTGGCGGAAAATTTGATTTCGTTTAGAGAAAATTTAATTCGAATACATGCAAGCGAGGATAAACATCACGAGGCCGCAACGCTTTTCGACAACAGGAGAAAACGCGTTCACGCAGGTTTTACCATCAGAATATACTATATATATAAAATAAAGTACACGCTCACGGCAACGGCAGGCACCCATTTCGAACTACTTGCTATGCATATATGTGTGTGTGTGTGTATGTGTGAGTTTGTACTAGTACTTGTATTTGTATGTATATATTGTGTATTTATGTCCCATATTCGAGCATAATATTCCTGTTTTCCTGCGTAAACGAATATTTTAAAATATGAATGTGTGCGTGCGTATTCGCGCGAGCATAAAAGTAAACATAAACTTATAGAATACATAATAATGTGCACACACAAACATAAATTCTATGTTTATATGTATTATACGTATTTAGTTCAATATATATGTAATATGCGCGTGTGTGTGTGTGTATGTGTGCGTAAAATATAGTGGAGTATCCTCGCAACGTTCATGGCGCATGTGTATGCGCGTGAGAGTGTGTTGTCGTTTTCACGTTCTCAATTCACATCCTCGAAGTCCTACATCGTACATGTGCGCTGACTGCGTGTGTATGGGTGTATATGTATAATATAAATATAACATATATGTTATATAAATGGCGTTTGCAGCGTTGAAATCAACCACCGTGCAAAACACCACCGGTTCAGCCGAACGTTGCCGAAGTCAGACGATCGTAAAACCGATCGTGGTGGCCGCACGCGCGCTGTGCAATTAAATTATACATATACATATATATGTATTTGTATGTATATATATACTTATATATAGATTTTACAAAAATATATATATATATAAATAGAGGAAAACAAACTCGTACTCCCGTTCATCGCACTCGCGCTCAAAACGAAGCTCTAGGGTGGCGCATAATGAATTATACGTTTCACTTATTATGAAATTTGGGTTCAATAATTCTTATGGCATAAAATAAATCACTTTAATAACACAAATTTTAATTTTATTGTGTAGATAAATGCATAAAATAAATTAATTAATACATTTTTTAGATGTTTTTAGGCTAAAGTTTTTTTTAGTGAACCCTCACAAAAAAGAGATTTAGTGGCGTATCATTTATTACGAATTGATTTTTCTCCGTAGAAGAATTTTGAAATGTTTTTTTGGAAAAGATGTTTTTACCTTTTAAAATAATAGACAAAATCCATTGGCCATTGCCAATGATCAAGTTTTTACGAAAATCCATTAATTGTTAAACAATATTTTTTGCTGTTTTTTTAAACAATTTTGCATGTTAAATTTAAAATTATGTTCTTCAAAGAATTGACAATCCCGATGTTTTTAAAATTTTAGTCGTCTACAAGTACTCACCTTATTATTAAATTTAGCTATAATTTCCAAGATCCAAACACGTTCCTAAAATTATAATTCCTTTTAAGTTTTTAACGCATATCCCTTTAAAAACGGTGATACAAATAAATCCTTTTGAAGTGTTTTTATAGCTTTTAGCAAATTTACGTTTTTATTCTCACTATATATATGCTAAGATAATTTTTACGAGAAAAATATATTTGGCTGATATGAATCAAACGTTTGATCGAAATATTGATAACTATTTTATAAAAGCCTAACAAAAATGTTTAAATGTCCGCTGTAATAAAAACATGTTTTTATGTATTTCAAGTGTATATTACTATATGCTATAATAATATAGTTTGAAAAAAGAATTGTGTTTTTCAAAAAACAATTGACATAACAACACCATTATTTTTTTTATTTAAGATATGTTGAAAAAACACAGAAAAATATAAATAAAAATAAAAAATAAAATTATCAGAAAACATATTTTTTGGATTTTCGTAATTTAGGGGCCAAAGATAGTTGCGTCTATAAAAATACAAATTAAAGTTAAATTTATTTTTATAGCTGTTCATTTTTATATGTTGTTCATGTAGAGATATACTTTTATTCCCAATTATATCCGGGTGGCTTAGTACTTAGTACTAATATTTCGAACAGTTATTTAAGTCTTTATTATTAAAACAGTCGGTTAATTTAAATAAATCGAACAATCATACTTTCAATGGATTTGAAACCCAAAAATAATTGCAACTCAATTGTTTAATTCAAGGCATAATGTATACGTAGCCTTTTATAAAGCACAATTCTTTTTTCTGAGCATGTTAATCTGTTTATTTGATATTTATTATTTGTAGGTACCACATTTAATAAAATTTATTTTGTGCTGTGCTTTAAAAAAAGATATAAGGTTATATGTAAAAAAAATCTTATATACAATTTAAATATAAGTATTATTATTATTTAAAACACTTTTACCTAACTTAAAAATGTGTGTTTAAAATAAAAAAATATAATAATGAAAAATCCCAAAAAAATGTTACGATAAAAACATTTTATTTAAAAAATAACATAAACTTCTCCATTTTCTTAAAACATTTGTTTAATAAAGCACAAAATAGGTAACTTCTAACATTTTCTTTGTAATCAAAATTAAGGGTACAATAACTTACAAAAGTGACTATACTATACACTATACGCTTGCGTCCTTATTTGTCTTTGTTTTCTTTATAAAATGTCTTCGTAAAAATAAAAAAATGTCAGAAAAGTATTTATACTATATATCCTCTTCAAAAAGTCTACAAATAAATAAGTATTACTAAAAAATAATTATTAAAATAATTAAAATAAAATAATTACTTAATATTTCTTTGTATCGGTATTTGTAGGACGAAAGTAAGCATTTTAATTAGTATTTTTTTGTTGGTTGTTAAAATTAAATAAATAATACTTTGGATTTAGTTTTTTTAAATATGCATCTTATTTATCTATTTGATGGATTTAAAGTGCTTGCAATGGTTCATTTTTAGAGCATCAAGGTAATATTCAATATTATTCATATCTTCATACAAAGACCCAAGAAAAGTAGTTTAAATACAAAAAAAAATATTTAGTATAGTAATTGTTAGTTTAGTATAGTAGGTAATACTATTTATATTGATATTATTTATATTTTAATTGATTTTTAACTACTTTCACACTAATATCCTCTTGAATAAGCAAAACAATTGATATGTTTTTTTTTTAAATTGTTTGTCCTTTAAAAAGGAATTTAAATGCCTATATCTTGGATTCCAGGGTTTTACGAAACATTTTTGTAGACATATGGGAGGGTGCTTCTATAAAAAAACATGCTCAAACAAAGACACAGGCGTGGTAAATTAACAAACGCTTATGATTTTTATATTTCTTTTTTAAAAATCATCGGACATTTTGGTTCCATCTTCGTAAACTTTGTTTGTAGTTTTATATCAAAATTCAGAATTTATACAATGTGAAAATATATGTAACAACTCATTTTAAAAATGGTGTCAGGAATTTATTATTTAAAGAATAATAATTTCGTACATTAATTAGCATTTCCGGAATTACCTTTTTCAGGATAAAAAGCCACATTATCTCTGTTGTCATTAGGATTCAAAAAAGAAAAATATTTTAGAACATTTTTTTATATTTGCTTTTTTTAGATTAGTTATTTTGTCATTAATTTGGTAGAACTGCAAAGGCAAAAGCGGAATTAATTTGCTGGAGGACTGCAATTGCGGAGCTAACTCGCTGGAACTACAAATGTGATATTAATTCGAAACTACTGTTATACCGCTCACCTCCCCATTTATAGCGAAGTAATTCCGCAAATTCTGTTCTACAGGAAATTAATTCCGCCTTTTCAGTTCCAGCGTATTAATATCGAAATAGATAATCTCAAAAAA
>JAAAKO020023975.1:0-30775 GCA_010015015.2 Bolitophila cinerea
ATATTTACCTAGACTTTGCGCCAGATTTAAAGATTTTGCATATATATATATATATATATATATGTGTGTTCCTACACAATTACACACACACATGGTGCGCTGAAAATGATATTGTGCCCGCCACAGGCCGCTCACACAACACAATGTCAACGCGCTAATTAAATTGTTGCGCATTTCATAAATTATACATTATAATTGTAATTGGAAAATGTTTGTTATATTAAATTCACAAAGAAAGAACCTGCACAAATACTCTCATACTATGTCGCACACACACATAATAAACACACTTTGCAAAGTCGACACAACAAAACAAAAACTAAAAATGCATATAATTCAGCCTTCCTTATCTCTTGCGAGTTGCGACTTGCGCGCGCGCGTTTGGTCGTTGTATGGTTGTTCTTGACCTAACGGATTCAGTCAAGGTCTGTCTTGAGCACGTTGATTTAAAATATTTAATTTAGTTCTACGTGTAATCTGCGAGGAAAATACTATTCTTTATTTACTTTACATAAAGAAATCATTGGTCATCATAATAATAATTATTATAATTTATTGTATTTAATTGTTTTAGATAATGGACAAGGATCCTGGGAAAGTGGCATTACATACGAATGCCGATCGTTGCTGTTCAAAGCCTTACACAATTTAATTGAAAGGTATTTATCTCTTACTGCTGTTTCAAAATATGTATCCTAATCAATTGTATATGTTTTAGATGTCTGCTGTCCAAGGATGTTGTGCGACTCGGCAAATGGTTCGTGCAGCCGTGTTCGAATCGCGAGTGCACATTTGGCAAAAGGTAAATACGCAAAAACCGATTGAAAATCCCTTAGTGAAAATAGTATATATATAAATTGTAGCTAGATCTTTGCGTTTTTATATGGAAAGGGTTTCAATTTAATACACGTTTGTCAAAGCCAAGCGATCGTGTAAATTCCAGCCCATTCCGAGAGAAACATTTGAAAATCTCTGAGGATGCTTTTATAGATGATGCGCATCCTTCGAATTTTCAGAACAGAAACTTTTAATTGTAATTTAGGTATATTTTTGTCAGTTTAAAAAAAATGTTTTTTTTTGATAAATTTAAGCTTTAAGCTAAAATAATAAGATACAAATAATCTTTTTTATTAGTTAGACAGTATCAATTTTTAAAATATTTAAGTTTTTTTATAGTTTTTGTCAAAGAAAACGATCTTTTAAAGTCTAGTCCATTTTAATAAGAGACAAACCAGAAAATTTTTAATTCTTTGTAACTTTTAGAATCATTTTAATCTGAATTTAAGTATTTTGCAAACAACTTCCTTTTGAGTTAATATTTTGGTTTTTGATTCAAACCTGATCGGAAACTCAAACAAAATTTGGACATCCACTTTTCATTTAATAAAAATGTTTTTTTATTTAACGCAAAAATTATTATTATCATTCCAAAAAAAATAAACAAAATAAGTTTGAACATCTCTGAGTGTTTTTTATTGAAAATATTTTTTTAAACGATTGTCAACGCAAAACGATCAAATATTTTTAATTCTAATCAAATATAAAATATAAATTCTGAAAACTGGTTTAATTTAAATGCAAATGTGTAAATTCCAGCCTATTCCCAGAAAGGGTATTTAGGGAATAAAGATGATAATTATTCTTCGTAATTTTCTTTACAGTTTTCCAAGATATGTTAACTATCCTGGACATATAATTATAGATACTTTTTATAATGGAAATTCTTCTTTAAAACACTTTTGTCAAAGCAAAGCGATCGTGAAAATTTTAGACTTTCCAAGAAAAAATCGGAAAATCTCTGAGGATGCTCTCAAAAGACAATGCGCACCCTTCGTAATTTTCCTAACACAATTTTTAAATTTAAATTACCCTTTTTGTAATTAATCTATTTCTTTAGAAATGAAAAGTATTTGAATTTAAAGCAATTTAGGTATAGGCATCTTTACTTTCACGAAAGGATTGTTAAGAATAACAACCAAATTAAGCTTCGTTCATCTAGATTCAAGAATCTTTTTTAAGCATGGAAAGGGAATTAATTATAAACACTTTTGTCAAAGCAAAGCGATCGTGTAGGCTGCCTCCCATTCCTACATAAACCTCAGAAAATCTCTGAGGATGTTCTTTATAGACAATGCGCATCCTTCGTTATTTTCCGAACAGCTTTAAATTCGAATTTAGATTTATTTTCTTGAAAGTTAAACAGGGTAGTTTAAAACAATTAATTTTATTTACTAATAATAAGGATGCTTGGAAATCTTTAAAAAGCTTCTATTAAAACAACATGTAAATATGTAATAACAATAGTTTTCCAAACAACCTATCCTAATAAAAATTTAGTTTTTTTTATTCCCAGTTAACCAGGATTGATTAAACAAATTCTATAATTTTCAGCTCTCATCACCTGTCATTCTCGTTTGCCTTTTTCGTACACGGCGAGAGCACCGTGTGCGCCTCCATGGACATCCGGGTGCATCCCGCCGTCCGACCACTGACCGCTGACTATCTGGCCGATGCAGCAAAGGTGAACAACGCTGAATCCCGGTCAAACCAGGTGATCTTAGCACCGTTTGGCCTGGCAGCCACTCTGACTGGCCAAAGCTTCCGCAATCTCGATGCACCCACCCAAAAGTCGTTGGACGACTGGTGTTCTTTCTATCCGCTATGCAATAGAGACAACTCGAATCTACCGCCCATGGTAGAAGTTTTAACCGGTACTTTTACTCACAAAAAACCTTACTTCTTATTTCTATGCTGAACCATATCTTGATTTTGTTTACGCAGGCGGTGTTCGAATGCGTTACCCTACCAAGTACGTGTTGATTACCGATTTAGACGATGAAAAATTCAATGAGAAGTGCACCACCGTACCGCCAGTGCCAATTGCGGAGAAAACGATAAACGATCTCGGAAATCCTATCACAATGCATCAGCCAGCTACAACGGCTAATCTGTTGCCTGAGCGCGTCTGGCAAGATTGCATTATCACAACGGTGCCCGCTCTGGCAGGGTCGACGACGTCGGCACCCACCAGTGGCACCAACACCACCACCAACAACAACAACAACAATTCTACCACCACTGGTGGTGGAACCATCAAAGAAGAACCACAATCACCAGGCAATAATAATAACAATAACAACAACAATTTAACAACAAATGAGGCCAAATCAATGTGGGAATTCAATGATCCCACCCAGAAGGTATCCTGCGTCTGTACAAAGTAAGTTTTTTTGCTTCCATATGTGTCTGTATTTTTGTCGTATTGTATCTACCGGCTGTCACAGCCACAACATCTACTCTGCCTTAATATTATTATTGTTAGTAATTATTCTGCATTTTCAATTCATGATCGTATCTTTGTCCAGGATTTATATTAAATTATATTATTATTTATACAATTAGAATGGTCTTTATAATAAGCTATAATTGATACCGGTAGTTGATAATTTGTAATTTTGTCCATTTCTGCGTTCCAAAACAAAAATATGTTTCGTTGTTTATGTTATTTAAATGTTGCTTTTATTTTTTGGAGAAATTCTTTTTCTTTTTACCAATCGCAAGCTAAACCAATTGAAGTGGTTTAATCAATTTTAAAATCATAAATTTAATTATTCAAAAGTTTATCGAAAAAAAAAAAACATCTACTAGAAAATTGCCAAAGGGTCACCAAATATTAATGTGATAAAAAACATTTTCAGCGATTCATAGATTTTATCGATTGATACATTTTTTTTAAGTCCATGGTTTTTAAAGTTATTTAAAAAAAAAATAAGTTTTTACAATTTTTTAAGTTCGTTTCGTATATTGTTTTTTAAACTTAAAAAAAAATCAATTTGGGTAAACAACAATTGGTAAAGTTCAACTGTTTTTTTTAGTTTTATAGTTTCACTTCAATTGGTTGGTTAAGCACAATAAAAGTCAAAGTACGCAATCCCTAATGTTTACTAATCGTCATTGTTGTTATCAATGTTTTTTTCTCTCACTTTTCGGAGTCTGTTTTTTTTGCTTCATCGAATTATATTTAATTTATCTTTGGAACTTCATCCTATTCAGGACCTGTGCCTCGCCTCATTGTCCTTTTTGTTAGCTTAGCCCTCCTGTATCCCAAATATATCTCTATATTATATATTTGTCGAATGCTTCTTTATATTATACGATATTAGCCATATAAGTTCGTTAGTAGTATACATTACCACAAAAAAACTCTAGTAGAAAAACTACTCTGAAGCATGGGCCGAATTGGCTTTCAGGTGTAGAAAACTGTATGGACGTTTGGCCACACCCAGCAGTATGAAAACAAGTAGTAGACCTGACAAAAGTACCCGAACCAATCGCATACCATTCCACAAGCGACAACCACAAGATTGCCTGACCAATGCTGTTGCCGTCGTCGTCGCCGCCACCGTGGTCGGTCCGTCGTCGTTGTCCGTTGCAGTCACAGCGACTACCCACAACAACCCGACAGCCGGCGCCGTCTTCGTCGCAGAGTCAACTACCAATGCTAATACCATCTCCGGCAGCAGCACAGGCGCCACCAACGCAACCACAAGCCTTGAGTCTCTAAGCGTTGGTCTTCTATCAACCGCCAACCACCAAAGGTTTGTCCTTACGCCAAAGCAAAAAAACAAAAACTTTTTTTATTAAACTAGAAAAAGAAAAATAACACAATTCTCTAAACACTCATAACGATGATTTTTTTGTTGTATAATTTAGTTTTTTTATTATTTTGGTTTCCTTTTCAAGTTTTTCTCTTATGGTTATAATTTTTTTGTGTTTGTAAATATTTATGTTTCAATTCGTTCTTCATTTTATAATAATCCTCTATTTGCACTTTGCAATCCCATATTCTCATATTAAACTATACATTCCCCCACACACATACACACTCATTCATTGCTGAAAGCGCATTTCGTTCTGTGCGTAACTTTAACTTATCACTATCCTCGTTATATAGTCCCACAATCCTCACTAATACCCACAGAATGAACGCATTTGTAAAACACATACATAAAACATAAAATAAACAATTAAAAAAACAGTAAACGTGGTTCGTGGCTTTGCTTTGGCTTGGGCTTAACAAACAATCATTTATATACTAAATATTTATATAAAAAATATAAAACAAACATTATTTTAAAACCCAGCATCTCTCTCTTCCTCCACTCTCTCTCGCTCTCTCTCTCTCTCTCTAATCATCATAGTATAAATTCTAGAATTGGTTCAGGCGTCACTACTTGATCACAAAATATGCTTGTTACAATTGATTTAGGGATTACGTTGCTAACATTAATTCGTAGGTTATTTTTGTTTGCATGTGCTATTTGTATACTTAGTACTTAGAATGTATAATAATATCGTGTCTCCTTTCTGTGAGTTATAATGATAATTAATTAAAACAATAAACAATCAAAAATATTGGTGTCGGCGTTTTGCAAACGGATAGTTATTGCCCCTCGTGATGTAATAATTGCATTTTATTTTGTTTTACTAAATTAACCGATTCTTAGGATAATGAATTAATATTAATTTTTAATTTTTCTGTGTGTTTGTTTGACAGGACCAGTGGCAATAGTACTCCTCATCACAGCGGCTCGATGTCCTACATGCGAACGCCGCACTCAATACCAGAATCTCTGACCGCAATACCGTCGGTTGGCTCACCGGGCAGTGCCGGTCCCTCGCCGCATCCCAATTCGGCTCTATCGCAACCCACGTCCGTGCCGCCTTCCGATAATGTAAGTCTCTATAAATACCTAATCAGAGAAGTCTTGTCTTAACGACCAATTTAAAATATTCTTATATGTTTTTCAGATGATGGCAGTGATATCTCCAATCCCATCAGCCGGCAATGCACAGCCCAGTACGCCGATCGATCACATGGATAAGAATACACCAGCTGCCACGCCAACAGATCAACACGACTGCAAAAGCACGACCGCATCACCGTACGTATCGGCAGCACCGCAAAGCGTTGAACCACCGATGGCCAGCAGTGACTCAAATACTCACATAAAAATGGAGAATTCCTCATTGACTGCGGCGGGAAATAACAAAGCGTTCCAAGTGGCGCAGAATTCGGGCAGCACTGTTCAAGGATCACAAGCTAATAATAATAACAACAATACGGATTTTAAGAATATCGTGGCACTTATGAAAAGACCGTTACTCAGCTCCAGGGACTATGAAAACATTGTTGACGATGAATACATGCCTCAGCAGCTGCTGTACGACTACTCCACCTGGGACGCATGGTAATTGTCCAAAAATATACTTATTTTTTATATTCTATATTATATACTTATACTTATATTTTGTTTCATTTGTAAAGGTTAAATCATCCCGTGAAGCGCTACAAGCCAAACACTGACACACCACCCAGCCGAACGGCACCAGGTCAACGTCGTGACCTGTACGCGGGACAACTTCACGTTCAGCCTGACTGCCCGAAAGGACAGAACTCCACACCGGAAACACTTGAGAATCGCATTAAAGCCGAACCCATGACAGGCGAAGAGAATGAACAGGGTGGCGCCGTTATGAATTCGTACGATATTAA
Source organism: Bolitophila cinerea (assembly GCA_010015015.2). NCBI lineage: Eukaryota > Metazoa > Arthropoda > Insecta > Diptera > Mycetophilidae > Bolitophila > Bolitophila cinerea. The sequence continues at coordinate 6,557 of JAAAKO020023975.1, forward strand.
AAAAGAGCCCGTCGACGGGGACGAGAACAAGGGCTTGCTCACCGAGAGTCTGTACACGAGCGAGGGCCTGCAGGCCTCGTACAAGGATCTCGATCAACTGTTCGACGAAGAGAACTCGGGATCATCACCGTTAGGCGTATGTGTTTTTATTTTTATTTTTTAAAAATATTAAATATTTATTTATATATTTTGTATTTTGTAGATTCAAGTGCACACGCCGCCCGGCTCAAACAAATCCATGGGTGGTCACGAAGACTCAAAACGTTTCACCAGCTCAAACCACCCGCATTCCGGTATTCTGCGACCCGAAGAACTCTCCAAGATGTTTCCGACGCCACCCAGTCTCGAGCACCATCCAAACTCTAGTCCGTGCGGTGGTGGCCTGTCTGAGCATCAACTGGAAATGTTTGATTCTCCAAATCTCGGTAGTCCGCTGGATGAGCAAATCGAAGACTGGTCGTACGTGTTCGTGCCACCGATCACATGTAAATTTGTCGGCTCCTCCAAGTACGCTCCATTGACGAATCTGCCTAGTCAAATGCACACGATGCCACCAAACAGTGTTTACAAACCTTCGTGGCAGCAGCAACTGAACAATGCGGCCGCCAGCAGCAATAGCAGTAATAACAATAACAGCACTAGCAACAATAATCCAGCAACACCAAACAGTAGCAGTCAGGCCAGCTCTGTAGTCACAAAAAGGGAGCCTCCACAGTCTCCAGCAGCAGCAGCGGTAACGACTACGGCTCAGGCATCTTCCTGCACATCGTCCTTGTCATCGTCATTACAGGCACCCGTACCGCAACTACAAAACGTTCCGGCTGCCGCACGGATAACTACACCAAATCCACTGTCTCGACCATCGTCTGTAACGCCAATACCAAATTCGATGTCAAACTTTGCCAGTCCCGTTGGCATTTGCATAAACGGCATAGGTTTTAGACCGGACATGTCACCAATCTCACCTGCCACCACACCATACGCAGCTGGTCTTACCGGTAGTCCAATGAATCCGTATCGTCGTAACGCAGTACTTCCACCGCCACCACCGTACGACGTAGCAATCGCTAGTCCAGCCACCTCAACATCATCATACCTAAACAAACAGTTTAACTCTGAAGAACAACCCGCAACACCGGCCATAAGTAGAGCTCCAGAGGCCAGTTCTTTGCTCCTAAACATACTTCTGTACGATACCGCACTGAACGTTTTCAAAGATCACAACTTTGACAGTTGTACGCTGTGCGTGTGCAATGCCAGCCACAAATGTGTCGGTAACATTCGTGGCTCTGATTCTGGTGTTTATCTCGCACTGCCGGGTACCTCTTTGAATCCATCCAATTTGTACAGCACGAATTCGACACCATCAAACAGCAACTGTTTCGGTGACTATGACTCGCCGGCTGGCATGATGGGAACAAATCATAATAGTGGTTACGTGGACGAAGATCCGATTCGATGCTCTTGCGGATTTAGTGCGGTGGTTAATCGCAGACTGTCGCATCGTTCGGGGCTTTTCTTCGAAGATGAAATGGAGATTACCGGCATGGCCGAGGATCCAGCAAACTACAAACGAATCACAAAACACGCCTTTCTGCTTGGCAGCAACCAAAAGGACAACGTTCCTCCCGGTGGCCTTAATCGTGACAGCTGTGACACAATGTCACAAATGATGATGGACCTGCTTAAGGATCAGTGTGCGCTGGTGCAAAGCTCCAGTAGTTCCATACAACGGGCAATTCGATGTTTCCGTAGTATGACCACAGCTTCGAGTATGGCAAATGCTGTACTAAATATGCTCGAGTACACCGATGCCCAGGACATTATAAATCTGGCCTTAGATCAAAGTCGTTTTGTGTACGAGACACAGTATCATAATAGTCGCATGGAGATGACCCAGTTTAAACAGCACAAGTACACGATCAGTGTACACAAGTGGCCGTACGTGAAAACAAACGGACCGCGGAGTAACAAGGATATTGTGCGTGTCATGAAATCGATGCAGCCCTTGTTACAGGATGCATTCCATAAGAAATGCACGACACGACTGTGGGATGCTCCATACACGGTACAAGGACCGCTGACGTGGAGACAATTCCATCGTATGGCTTCGTCTAGTTCTGGACAGTGTGAACCGCAGCCGATTCCATCGGTTGTGGTCGGCCACGAGAAGGACTGGTTGTCGGTGTCCCCATACGCTCTGCAATACTGGGACAAACTACTATTGGAACCGTACTCGTACGCTCGGGACGTGGCCTATGTGATTATTGCACCGGACAACGAGAATGTGATAGGAAAAGCGAAAAACTTTTTCAAAGAGCTAAGCACAACGTACGAGATGTGTAAGCTCGGCAGACACACACCTATGAAGGAGGGTATAATTCGTGTTAATCGTTCGGCACGTGCACAGCCCAACGATGGTCTGGACGAGTGGTTCTCTTCTCTAGGAGACAGTAAAGTGAGTGAACTGCTTAAATTGTACGCACAAACGTGCCAGCAGCAACTGGTGCCGTACCTGTCGAAAATACCGAATGATAAAACTTTGCTGGATCCACCCGATGTGTTGGGCGCATCTGCGTCCGGCTGTCACAAGGATCGTTCGCTTCCGAGTCCAATGCTTCCACCCAGCACACCTGACGCGTCGCTACCCAGCGACAAAGCACCCAATACTCCGAAATCTTCGGATGTTGGTGAGTATTTTTGAAATTTGATTTTCTATAATAAGATATTTAATTGTATTTTATTCTTCTATCTATCTTGCAGACATGGAGAATAGAGAGTCTCTGAACAATTCAACGCCAACGGTTCAAACCGAACCCCTTGGTGTGCCTAACAAGGATGAAATAAATCCACCCTGCATTGTGATATATGTACTGGATCCGTTTTCAACTGCCTACGATTCCCACGATGTCCAACGACTTGCGTGCCTAGCCCTCTTGCGATGCTATTCAAACATTTTGGCCTCCATACCAGACTCTGTGCGTAGCAACATAAATTTCCAGATAATCTCGATGGAAAGCATAATGGAGCTCGGACGAAACCGGGACCGTCTGCGGATCAGTGACGAGATGCGTTGCCTTGCGCTTAGCGTATTCTCACAGTGCCGGCGTCAGCTGACGCACAGTGCGAACGTAAAGAGTTTGACCGGTTTCGGAACTGCTGCTAACATGGAGATATTCCTAAAGAACAAAGACGAAAAAAATCGTGCTGCCTATAAATTGTACACACCGCCGTACATTTTGTCCGGGCGTCACGAAAAGAGCGAGAATGCAGAGACTTTCGGAACGCCTAGTATCGAACAGCAGTCCTCGATACTATACTGTAGCTATTGTTTGTCCGAGGATCAACGTTGGCTATTGGCTGTCGCCACAGATGATCGAGGTGAACTGCTTGAGACACTGTCGATTAACATCGATATTCCGAATAGGCGACGACGTCGAAAAGCATCCGCACGACGTATGGGCCTCCAGAAACTAATGGACTTTATAATTGGTGTGATATCACAGAGTGGTCAACCGTGGCGCATTGTCGTCGGACGGATCGGACGCATTGGTCACGGTGAATTGAAGGGCTGGAGCTGGTTGCTGAGCAAACAGAATCTACTGAAAGCCTCGAAGCAACTGAAGGACATCTGTGATCAGTGCTCACTCATGTATCCGCATGCTGTACCGAGTATTTTAAGTGCATGCCTAGTAACACTTGAGCCCGACTCGAATTTACGTGTGATGCCCGATCAGTTTACGCCCGATGAACGGTTTAGCCAAATCTCGATGCAATCACCGTTGTCGACACCGCATGATGTCACCTGTACGCATATCCTAGTCTTTCCTACCAGTGCAATAGCTCAGGTGCGTTTGCAGTTTTAATCTTTTTATTATGATTATTTAATTTGTATTCGTTTTGCTCCGCATATAGTCGTCTCAGTCTGCTTTCCAAGAGCAGCATATAAATGGGTTTGGCATCGACGAGGAGGAACTGTTCAATTTAGGTGAAAATGGCGAAGATGACATGGACGGCGTTAATATGAACGGCATCGATGACATTTTTGGAAACGAGGATTGTTGGGGCAGCAGTAAGTCCATACTTTAACCACATAACTGAAGGTGATTTTAATGAATGTATGTGTTTTTTTTCGCCTGTTCTAGCTGACGATCAGATGCCGCAACTGAGTCCCGAGCGGAACTCACGGCACGGCAGTCTTAACGGAATGGAAGACAACCGAAACCGAAACAGTCCTGGTCCGGGCGGTAATAACTGCGCCGGCCGGTACAGTCAAGAATCAGAAGAGGTGAGTTTTACTGGAATCTTTTTTGTCCTGTGGATTTATATTAATTGACATTTTGAATGGTTTTCGCAGGTCGGTCAATTACTACAACAACCCCTGGCCCTAGGCTATCTCGTTTCGACCGCTCCCACAGGTCGCATGCCATCGTGGTTTTGGGCGTCCTGTCCGCACCTGGAGAACGTGTGTCCCGTGTTTCTAAAAACAGCCTTACATTTGCACAGTCCGTCAATACAACAGAACACCGATGACATTCTGCACCAGAATCAATCATCGGCCACCGATCATCCGCTGGACTCTACATTTACGGCTGACGTCCTAAGGTACGTGCTTGAAGGCTACAATGTCCTGTCTTGGCTCGCCATGGACTCTAATACTCACGATCGTCTCTCGTGTCTGCCCATTCACGTTCAAGTGTTGATGCAACTGTACCACATGACAGCGGCCATGGCGTAAATGCGCACCGGGGACCGATCACAACAACAACAAAAACTCGTACTCCATTTGTGCATGTGTGTGTGCGTACGTGTGGCTATTGTATATAATATAAAGATATGTGTTCCACGTTCTTGCCAACGCGCTATTAACGAAAGTGTTTTTGCAAAACAAAATATAGTGCAGACAAACAATAAATAATAAATATGTGTGTGTGTGTGGGGGTTTAGGGAAACTGATGACACGAAGAGATAGGAGCGTAAGAGTGCATGAGTTGCACGTGCCAAGTAAAGTGTATCGTGATCCTGAAAAAGGACCATACAACAACAACAACTGCTCACACGACACTCTCAACTTGGACTCTCTACGTGGTCTCCACTCGCGCGCAGACAACGATCTTTTCAGAGATTTTCTGTGATATTAGTTGTATGATTCCTAGGAAAAAAAGTTAAAAAGAGTGTTTTTTTAAATATTAATAATAATAATAAAACAAATTTGACGCCGACACAGTAGCATGAAATCAATTGATCTGGTAGTTAATTTATATTGTGTATGTATAAATTGTAATAAGATAAGTAATTACAGTGTTTTCAAACCAAATCTAATACAAACATCAACAAGTTATGAGTTTGTAAGGTTTTTCGTGTCGTAGAAGTAATACATGTTACCACACACACACACACTCATTTTTTACATCATTGACACGCATTCATACATAGACAGACGGACACACAAAAAACTTAAATCAGATTATTGTTAATATACATATAATATGTATTTGTATGTATATGTTATGTGTTATTTCAACACACACCACCTGTACATAATTTAGATATATTTTAATATATATATAGTTACAGAGCTGGTTTTTAAAATGATAAGACAATGTTAAATTGAACAAACATAATTTAATGTTTTACTACACTGTATACAAGCTATTTTAATCGTGTATTTGTTTTCTGTACACACTTTGTTGATATATAGACCAGAATCGGTAGTCAATTTTATAAATCCGTGTTTTCCGCCACAGGAGAGTTTTTTTACGATTATTTATATTTTTTATTTTGGCTTCTATTTTAATTTCAATCGAAACTTATATCCAAAGTTTACTTTTTTTAAAAATACTTCTTTGCTATTTTTTAATCTCTTTGTGCCAGAGAATTGTAACAAATCTCTATAAATAAATAAATAAGAGGATGCCTTACTGTTGGAACACTGGGGACAGCCTAATCGCAGGCAACCCCTGTCGAACATACACGTTGTTGATCATGTTAAATTATTAGGAATATATATCAAAAATCCTGATTATTTTTTTTCATACGTTATCTGGAAATGTATTGTTATCTTTTATGTGAATAATTTTGGTTTGGTCCACAACAACATTATTTTGTGTTTATTGTGTCACTTACAGCAACAGCATTAAAATTGAAATTAAAATCAAAACTACGTTTCAGAATTATGATCAAAACCAAAACAAACAAATAAAAAAACGCGTATCGGGACCAAACTACCGTAGAAGCTAGAAAAATATACACCGTAGAAATGAAGCATCGTTGTGGTTTTTTTTTTAAAATACAACAATACAACAACAACAAGACAATGGTCTTTAACTCGTAAAAGTTTCATTTTGGGCTCATTTGATAAACAAATAAAACTGTATGTACTCTAGAAGAACTAAAATATAAATTGCTCGTGTAAAATTAAACAACAACAAAAAATTACGCTAACCTTTAAGATATCAGCATCACGGATAACACAAAAATAACAAAAACACACGTTATTTCATATCTAAAAAATGATTGAATGCATTTTTGTCTGCACCACTTTTTAAATTAGCATACAATTTTACTTGTACACAAAATTGAGTTATTTATAAATTGTAAATAATTAACAAAAAAACACCATATACAAAACTAAAGACACATACTCACTTATACACACACACAATAACTCGCACGCATATATAGTACTACAAATATACATAATTATTTAATGTAAACATCAGAACGCATTAATGATTTCAAAATCGATGCTCAAATATAAGAAATATAAATAATAAAATGCATTCAGTACTAAAATTCCAATATCTCGTCTTCACAAGCACACACACCAAGACTTGTACATTTTATAACTTCTGTCTAAACAAGAAACATAATAAACACTTTCGATTATGCAAAATCGCAATACACATCAACACAAATAACAAACACACACACACACACACATAAACATAGAAACATATAGTTATACTAGTTTTAAAAATTGTTACACGTAAGCTCTAACTTATATAACACACATACAAACAAACACAAATATAATGTAGATGTAAAATATATTAGATGTTAGAAGTAAATAATAACAACAAAACCATCATTTAAAAGGTTAACATATAACATTTTGTATATTCATACACGCAGCATACACACACAGACACACACACAAGGAAATCATTAATTTATATTATATATATAAACATATTGACACAATGCATATGTATATTATATTATTATAAATAAATATAATATAATAAAATAGTATCATATATATATACAATTTCTTTGACTTTTAAATTAATATTAACTATGTATAGAACGTATAGGCCAAATTGTAATATATATTATATATTATACATTATACAATATTATAATAGAATTTAAATATATTATACATACACACAAAAACAACAACAAAACAACAGCAACAACAACAACAAAGAAAACATTGTTTATAACATTAAGATATTACATTTTCAAAAAAAAAGAAAAACAGATTAAATATACGAGAATGATCAATTGGATGTGTATAGCCCTTTTTTCTTGAGATTTTGATCGATTTTTTTAATCTAGGTACAAAGTTTGGGTTACACTGAGTTACTGATGGACAAATGTATACAACATTAGGCTAATAAAGATTAAGACTATATCACAGTGTTGCGATAGTTAAATGCATAGGTGTTTTGTCTTCTATTCTGTAGTATACTTGCTCTTGGAAATACCATTTACATAACAAACTTATCCTATGGCCAACAATGTCTTCTGGAAATACTGGGAGGTTTTTGGGAAGTCAAAAACCTCGGGTCAGTATAATAAATAATACGGATTTATCCGGTTATTTAAATGTATTTTTTAAAGTTGTAGGTGTAGTTTATGAATTACTAAGTCTCTTTAGTGGATTACCTGCGTCTTTATGAGAACCATCATTAAATTAGGAGACAGGCAAACTATAACTTCTAAAAATCTCCCAATATCTCTTTTCCCTCTTCTTCGCTTTGTGTTTTTGTTAAAAGCAGAAGAGGGTTGCGCTTACGCAGCACATGATTGTTGTTGTGTACTGAAAATGTTATGGGGTCTATTTCATGCCGTCTTTGTGCCCAGTTCATGGGTATCTCTATGGAATCCGTGTTTCCAATCACACAATAAATTAGGAACACATTTTCTTTCCAATCGCAACTTCCCGTTCGTTTATTAAAATACACTCTCTGTATTTACATTTAACAGATTTAACATTTTGTAGGTACATATTATAATAAATTATTACCGTTAACATTTGAAATATGCAGTCCAATTTTTGCATTCACAATTATTGTAAGTGTATTTTATCATAAATATATAGCTAAAATTTAAAAAAACTAATCTTGAAGGACTGCAATATTGTGCAGTACGCTGTACTACACTGGAATAATAATAATACTGCTTTTTGGCATACAAAATACTAGATAAAATGCATTAACAACCTCTTGTCGGTAAGTGCACCACAACAAAACATCTATATGATTACAGACCAGCAGCAGCAAGTTCCTCCGGCCCTTAAAACTCAAATTCCATCACTTTGACACAAACTTAAAGACACCTTTCCGAAGACTTTTATTCTCCGCCTAGAAAAAGAGATACGAATTAATTTTTAAATATTTCATTACTTAACATTATGTGGTTGTTTGAAATTTTAATGTTACTTACTCTTTATAGCTATTTAAAAATAGCTTAAATATTAAAAAGAAACGTGCAAAATGATTTTATATGTTTAAAACTGATTTGCTAAAGCATATTCCTAAAAAAACAAAAAAAAAATGCGAGACATGCAGTTAATTTATTCCATATTGTTTATTCCATGCGTGCTTTTTGGCAAAGCTAATTTTTACTATAATAAAATGTTTTGCTACCAATTGTCTATAATACTACAAAAATACTAAAAATACCAAATACAGAATCTGAGGAAAGTTTCGACGAACCTTGTTTGACGTCCGCTATTATATGTTGGTTTACACAGTCACGGACATAGATTAGAAGAAAAGGCCAGATTTGTTTGTAGTGTTAAAATAAGTGTTTTTTGTTAATAATTTTGTGTGTTTAAATTAGGGTTATGTACAGAGGCTAGTGCCATTTATATAAAAAGTACCCAAAAATGTTGCAAAAGCAGGCAAATTCAGAGAATCTATTTAAGGTTGCTCAAACTCCTGTTACTTACAGCGTGCCGATTGCCGAACAGCATCTTGGCTTTGTCCTCTTCCTGTGGTGATGGACGCTCGCTCACCGATGCCACCGGTTTGTGCCTATGAATCTGCAGTTTCTGCTTAATGGCCTGGTATTTAAAGAAACAAATAACATAATCTCTTGACTGAAAATTAAAATTATAAAGAACCTGTGACAGAATCACACGACGACTGTCCGACTTCATGGCCATCAGCAAGTCCAACCAGGTCCACGTAACATTATGGTACTCCAGCGTTGGAATGACTAGAGAGAAATCCGTTATGTCTTCCAGGTTCTTCACCTTGTTACCCTTGTAGCTGACCCGTACAGGCACCTCAGGTATCTTGATGTAGATAAAGAGCTTATTTTTTTCGGCGCGCTCTTTCATCTTCTCCACGTCGTCCTTTTCGATTTTAACATAGAACTCCGAGTCTTTGTTGCCTTTCTTGCCTGCCTTGCCGGTCACTTTCTTGCTTGCCGTTGACTTCAGCGATGCGGAACTACCTGGATTATTGTCGTCTAGATCGTCGGCAACCTCAGCGTCCGTCTCACGGTCGGGAAAACAAAACTTCAGCATTGTACTATAGAATTTCTTGGTGATTGCAATCGTGATCGGCACGACATTGATTTCAAAGTGTTCCTTAACCGAAATTCCGCCGACCGGAGGTTTCTCGCGACAAAACACCCGAATTACGCGTTTATGATCGACCGGCATCTCCTTCTGAATCTCGGTGGGACACAGCACTTCCTTGTAGTTCTCACGCGGTATTAAGTTGTTCATACGAATGTAGCCTAACTCCAGCAGATGCTCCACCGAGTCATCACTTTTCGATTTTTTGGTGTACAAAAAATTACTCAGTATCAAATCAGCGATTCCGATCTGTCCGTCCGCTTCGGTTAAACGCCACTGGGCATGTTTGAAACATATTTCATTGGCACGTTCAATCGTTATAGGTTTGTCCTTGCGAATTGTAGCCAGCTTGTTCATGGCAGATAGCTGGGATTCTTTGTAGCACGACAACATCATGTCAAGCTCTTCGCTTTGTGTGTTCAGCTCATCTTTGCACATCTTGATCTGTTTCTGTACTTCTTCGTATTCGTGCTTTAGTTCATCGCTGTCACCTTCCTCGGCTCTCGCCTTACCGATAATATGAATGTCCTTCTCTAGCGATCGCATTTTGGACATTTGACTGCGCACCAGCGTTTGCAGATGCTGAATCGGACGCTTTTGATCCTCACCGCTGTACAGTTGCAATTGAAAGCGCATACGCGCCAATTTCTCCAGAGCTTGTTTGCGTTGTGGTTCAACGTAGAGCATTAGATTGTTTACAATGTCCAGAATCATAGCGTACTGCAGAGAGTTTGTGCACACGTCCAGATCATGATGCATAAGCGTGAACGCATCGACGGGATCGTCTTGACGTTCCCATGGACTGATCGTCTCTTCGGATGGCGGGGGTGGTACCTCGGTCAATGAGCTCGGATCTATGCTTGTGTCACCGTAGCTAACATAGAAGAATTCACACTTACATCGTGATACAATGCGCTGCAACTGAATGGGATGCGCTTCTCCGATGCCTGGTGTTCCAGCTGCACCGACGGTTTCCGACACAACGCCACCCACACTCTGGCCGCTGCCAACAAGATGCGGTAAATCAGGTAGCTCATTTATCACAGTTGCATCCTTGTCCTTCTCCTCGATATTGTCCAGCGTTAGCCACATAATGTTTTCGTCCAACAATGAATCATTCTCGCCCGGACTCACGGTTGCATAATATTGCATACATTCTAAAAAACCTACCCAGGTAGTCTTAGACACTAGACTACGATCACGCCACACCGGACGATGCACGCGCTGTAGAATTTCCGCTTTAGCGGCACTTAGTATCACATAGCCGGACGTCTCACAGCCCTTAAGCAGTACCTGTGAATTCACCAGCGAAATAAACCAGTTGTATTGTGACACGTCCTCGTCCTGGCAAGCCTGCAGTCCTTGTAGTTGTTGTTCACGCGTCTGTGTCGACAGATCATCACTGTAAACATTGAATTTGTGATCCGCTTCGGCGATTAACTGCTGAAGCATTGTTGCAGCATGACTGGTTTGTTGTTTCTGGTTGAGTGAAGTGCCTGTGTTGCCGGTGCCTAGAATCTGTCCAGACGATGGATTCACAGGCGTCGAGGAGGCAGTACTGCTGGTCGTATCGTGTGGCCGGCGTGACTTAAGCGGAGTTGATGAGCCCTCCTTTCGAAAACCTTTCAATGCTTCCGTTGACAAATTATTCTTTAGCTTCTGTGACTTCATGAATGAGTCGAACAGAGCGAATGCAACGTCCCGATTGTTTTTCGTCCACGCACCCTTCAGATCATACACGACCAACTTATGCGCAGGCGTGTCCTTGTGCCGTGGTTCATTGCCAGCCTGGATTAGGGCCTCACGTCCGTACGACACTTTGGCCAAGCTCAAGAAATAGAATTTCACAATTTTCGGACTGTCCGGATTCGAAATATTCTCAGAGCTTATGTCCATCTTCTCGGTCAGAATACTCTTTAGCCAAATTTCGGCATCATTTAGTTCACAGTTCATATACATTGTGGACCAGTCGGCTCGTGGTCGATGCACTAGCCCATCGTCAATCGGATGAAGTGTGAGCGTATGCTCGGAACTAAACGTCACGCGTCCGCCGTTTAGCTCGAAACCACGATGTAGGGCGTGTGACATCCAGTAGAGTACCTGGAACTTGTGCAGGCTCATCTGAAGGTGAGCTTTGCGATAGTGTCGACTGAGTTGTTTTTTGCGAGGACGCACGTTGTTAAAGACTGGACCACGTCGCGTGGGTCTAGTTACTCCGGACAAAATTAGCTTGAGACTCTCAAACCAGCGCAGAGTACTACCGTAAAGAACTAAATTTGGTAGATCATAGTCGAATTGCTGACCCTCAACCGGTCTTGTTTCAAACGATACCCAAACGTTTAGGTTTTGCGATCGAAATGCCCGGAAGGAATCGTGTACCTAGAATCAGAGATAATAATTATTATTCTACGAACACTTTAAACAGTCTTTTTATTTACCTGATTACTCGAATATTCTGGTAGCTTGTCTGGAGCACACGGTATCACAGCGTGATGATCGTTCGGATTGGCCAAACACACCCAGTTCAGTTTCAGCGATAGCTTAAGATTAGGAAAGTGCAAAAGACGACAATCATCGTAGCGCGAGGCCGTGCGAACGCACACATTTAGTTCTCCCTTGAACATGACCTTCGCATTTGTCCAGACAATGCCACAATTATGCCAGCTTAACTCCATCTCCTCGGTGGTGTTGTACGGATCCAGAGAAGCGTGCAACAGCACCGTAAACTGTTTTGCAATCATTGTGAGGCGTCCGTGAAACAACAGTCGCATTTTGTCCCAGAATGGTAACGCAGGACTCGGATCTCGGGACGGTGTGGATATTTTCTCAAAGCTAAGATTAAATTGTGCCATTACCGGTTCCCAGCATGGGCCGAACGCGTAACTGCACAAGTCTAATTCACAATTAAAATCGTGATAGAATTTTAGCGTTGTCATGCCACGCTGGATCATGTCCACGCCGAATGGAGCACCCACTTCAATGTACACGTCTCGTTTGGCACGCGGAGGTGCCACTTGCTCGGCACCGCATAGATTTCCGAAAAGCCGCATTTGTTTCACGAAGAACATCGGTTGCGGAAAGTCTCTATAAATATTTAAAAATTAAATATAGATTATAAGCCACGTTTATTACTAACCTTAGCATAAACTTCCACTCAGAGCAACTAACATTCACAGCACGACACCACAAGGTCACAAAATCGAGGCCCTCCTCTGGCCACGGACTTTCTGAGTCTATCTCTTGCATGATGTCCGTGACATTCTGTTTGCCGTGTATCGATGGATCAGCCATGGCCATGATTTGCAAGTCCGTCAAGATCCACGCAAATAGTCTGGTTCGCGTGGGTCCAGCCTCGTTGATTTTCTTCGAACGCTGAATATAGATTTCAGAGTTTTTCTTTACCAGATTAGCGTACAGCTCTTCAATCGGCCCGGCCGGAAGAAGCAGTCGTTCAGCGATCAGTTCTCGAATTTTCTGATCGAACAGTTGTTTTCTTTTCAGACTCTCGTGGTACTCGTCCACCAGCAGAACGTAGTTATCACGCAGTTTCACCTCAAACGGATCGTCGCTTAGCTCTAGCAGGAATTCTTTAATCTGAAAAACAAATTTAGTTTCAAATAGTAGGTTCCTGGAACTACTTAAAAAATAAACAACACTCACCTGAATAATCATATCACTGGGCAGTGGAGAGGCAGCTGTAAACGGTTTTTTCTGTACATTATGTACCAGCTTCAGCCACTTGGTCAACGAATTGAACTCATTCTGTACGGCATCAGCAAAATCATGATCGTACGGAAATATTCCCTTGAATCCACCGATCGTCGTTACCCACACTTTATTCGTAGCCTGCACAAAGTGCTCGTAGTTTTGACGTTCTGCCTTTAATACGTTTATCGATGGCAGTGATTGCACGTCCACATCTCGAATAGTAAATATATGCATTTCATCAATGTTCACAAAGATCTTTTCGATCGAGATCAGCAAACGCTCCTTGCGGCTAACATAGAAGTTCTCCAAAAACACTTGCATTGAATGGCGTTCAGAGATCTTTATGTGCAGCACCGTATTGCCCTCGGCTACCAAATCGAACACGAAGCGTGGCGGCACCACAATCTGTTCTGAAGCAGGGTCACAGGGTATTGCAAGTTCCGCGTGTTTAATTGGCGCAGGTTTAAACTTGTGACGGAACTCAGACATATCACGGACCAGCGTGACAATGTGCATATGTAGATTTGTGTTCCACATTGCTTCGGTGTCGTTTAGAATGTACACGTTGATTTGTGGCACACCAGGCCCGGCAGCTGGTTGCTTAACGTTCTGCACATACTCGATACGAATCATTTTGATGTTCGAAAAAATATCAGTGAACTTATTGAGGCTCATCAGAGCAGCATCCTGAGTTGTTTCAAGAATGGCTGTCTGAAATCCGTCCAACTTGAGCAGGGTCATTTGTTGCGAACGAACCACATCGATCTCTGACAGGCTAATCAAAATGCAAGCCTCGAATTTGTTAAAGAAAAAAGCTGTTACGTCCGTGATCTTGGCATTGATAAGAATCCATGAGCCCAATTGACTAGAACCGTCTGCTGCTGCAGAAACAGCCTTGATTGGAATTGCTTTCGGTGGTTGCTGTAGACCGTACTGACAACCGCACTCCTGAAGCTTAAGCATAAACTCGGCCAAACACTGGCTGTACTCCACGCGTAACGTGTGCACGGTCAGGTCGAGTTTCGTTACATTCATGTAGCTACTGAACTTCACCAGTGACACACCCATAAAGAACGGACTGCCACGTGTATGAATTTTCTTTAGATTGTCCGTGTCACGCGTAGCACTTCCTAGTGACCACCATAATGACTCCACCATGAGTTCTGTGCTCCAGTGACGTTTGCCAAGCAAAAGGTTCACCAGACGATTCTTGTAGACACTGCTCCGTTTGTCCTCGTATTGCTCAAGCAGGAATTTCATGTGACTTACGCTCAACGCAGCCGTTTCGTCGTTGAGTTTCATCAACATTGAAATGTTCCAGAGTTCGGCACATCCTTTGACGACGATGCGTTGCATTAGCCACTCGAATAGCGTAATACTGTCGTGGTTTACAGTAAACGGTTCGATAGTCTGACGAGGCAGAATCAAAGACAGAGGTTTAACGGTGTCGTACGAGAAGATATTGCGGCGCACCCATTCATAGATCTCGGTGTGATTGTAGATTAGTTGAAATGTTTTTAGCTTGAAGTATGTATTCATGATATCCTTTTCGAGTTTTGAGTCCACAGTGAACTGTTCGATGAACAAAAGCTTCTCGTGCTTTGTATCGATCTCGAGGTGCTGCAACTGCAGACCTGTGTAGAGAACCGGCAATTGGTATTCGTCCGGCACGGTTTTTGTGTTGAATTTGCCGTTTACCTAGAATTCAGAAAAATACTTATACTGTGCATATAATTTAAACTATTGGTATTAACCGTGAATGACTTAAGCTTTGCCGTGAAATCGTCTGAAGAATGATCCTTGACCGCCGATACACGAGCATTTTCAATTTTGATCAAAAAGTTCTGTAAACAAATCATACAAATCTATTAATATCTAGTTTTCTAGCTATTTAAACTTCTTTTTATTACCTTCGGAATTATCGGAGCGATTCGAAGGTAAACATCCTTACTGTCACTCGGTGGCCTGGCAATATTTGGTGCCAATGTTTCTGTAGATTGTTGCATTTCACGTTTCATAACCTTGGCATCTCGTATGAAATCATACAGGCCAGCATGAATGATTGTTTTAGTGTGATTCATGGTAAGCTGAATCTTTTCCAGTGACGGTGGTCCTTGGGCCATTAGAACGCCGTCTAATGCAATGCCGAAGCTTAGCTCGACCAGGCATGGTGTGTTTTTATTCGCAACCGTAGTGCGTGGTGACGTCTGATCGGATGCAGGAAAATACCGTAAAAGTTTTGCCTGCAAACCACGTTTTTAGACAAATTATAAAGAATATTTCAACAATTGAATACCTTGGCATCGTTCAGAGAAGCGGTGACAATCAGCGATTTGGCATTCTGTAGAATGCTTCCGTCCAGATGGAGTTCCTTGGCAGTGGCATGCACAAACCAGCTAGGCTCGAGGCTCTTATTCATCACTACCAACGAGATGTTGTTAACGTGTACGGCCATGAACTGAAAAAAGGATTTTTAAATACTTTTTCAATATAGATGCAAGAACACAATTACCTGTGCAAACGTAATAATTCTAGGTGGAATCTTTTTGTTTCTGAAGTCTAGTTGGTTTGAATCATTGCTGCTCAACCGTCGTCGTTCCTGTTGACGAGCATTTGCATCGTCTGTTCCAAGCGTAGACTTGTTTATATCTTTGTTAATCCGAATGTCTCGAATGTTAATAGAGAGAAGCTTAGTGACGTCAGAATTGAAAAAACTACTTCGAATGCCGACCTCATCGATTTGCTGGTAATCATTATATGTACAATATTAAAATCTGGATAATAACAACAACAACAAAAATACGCACCACAGTGAATCCATTTTTCATAATCCTAACATCTCGCAAAGAAAATGGAAAACTAATACGACCAAACTGGATTTGTACCTTGCACTTTCTAATCAGAATATAGGCGATGATCTTCGGGAGTACCCTTCAATTTTTGGAAATATACATTAGAAATCATATAGTACGTAATTTGTTTAAGGTGCGTCGTCAAATATGACGTGAGCACTAACCATGTTATGCCCACGTATATCGATACACAAACGAGAATGAAATATACGAGTACACTCATTTTGGAGTCTGTATTCGTTTGTGGGGCTCTTAATTGGACGGCTTCATTGCAGTCAAAACATAATGCTTGCAATCATATTGCAAAACGAAAACACAAATACGAAGATTACACACAATATTTTTTTTTGCTGACGGGATGTCAATGTCAAAAGTCAGAGACTCGCTAACAGCTGTTCGGTTGTTCGATGTCACTTTGAACTGGCATAGGCATTCAGAGTGTAATGCAAATTGAAAGAGAAGAAATGAACAAGTTTTGGTGGCGTTTGCAATGCAAGATAAATGTGTAAAGGTTATTCATCGTTAGTAAAACCAATACAAAACGCAATAAATGCAACAAATTATAATTATTTTTAAATGTTTGTATTTTAATTAAAATTTTTGTTTTTTTACCATTTGTACCTCTGATATATTGATTTGTGGTTTCATTGCATTCTTGTGTGTTTATAACAAAAATAATTTTTCACACTGGGGAAATATAATAATTTCAATTTCTTTGTACAATGCAATTTCTGCGGAGACCCTTATTACAATTTATAAGAATTTTCTCTTTTTAGCCCTTTTTAAATGTGGCATTTGTACTAAAGTCAAGAAAAGAAATGCTAACAAGTTATATAAACTAACTCTCTTCTCTTTCTAAAAGATAAAATTGAAAAACATTAGAATAAAATAGAAGGTCATTTGCAAAATGTATCTCCGGCTCCGTGTATTTTCCAAATATCCAAAATTGAAAAAATAAAGAAAATTGAAAGGGACATTTTTCATAGTCTATCGCTAGCAACTTCATGGCTAACGATAAACACGTGCGAATGCGGCGGCGGTCTGTCATTATAAATGAAAATAATTCGATCAAAAATACGCTGTTTACGTTCATCTCAACAATATCTCCAGATCACATAAAATTATTAAATCGCCTAGGGCAATGTCTAAGGATCAGCGAAATCAGGTGAACGAGGAAGAAGACACGGCGATCAGTCGCGTAGGACCCTGGAAAGACAAGTAAGTACTAGCGAGTTTATTTGTAATGAACGTAGTTCAGTCTATGATTTCACAGGGAAGAATTCGTGTCCGTGTTCAAGGCGCTCTTTGCAGCCACCGCCACGCGGGAATCAAAACAATATGCTTGCGATGTGATGACCGTGTGGAAGATGCGACGACAGAATCTGATTCCAGCTAGTATTCTAAGTACGCTTGCCATATTAGAAGTACAGCTCAAAGACGATCCTAGTATCACAGACCGGGCTACGCTAAATGAGTTGCGTACCCTCTACTCGAATGCATTTACAAGGTTGGTTAAATTTTGTTCAATATGATGATCCCTATTTATTGGTTTGTCCTTTCTAGGTTCCTGAATTACATGTCATCGATTATGCAAAACAAAAACCTGAAAACAATGTACATGACCGCCAAGGAGTTAGGCATCGAATCGTTTCTGGTTGATTTGCGACATTTGTGTGCGCACGGACAAGTTATGCCCTCTCTGGACGTATTTAGGCGTTCGGCAGCGTACTGTTTTACCTGGTTGAAGCGTTACTACTGGAAGCGTGAGATCAAATGCATTAGCGATGCGGCCGTTGAGGATTTTCGCCTGAAGAGCTCGCTGGACTATGAGAACACCGTTCTGGCATTGTTCACACTGTACGATGCTGCCACAGAGGCACTGCACAAGCGATGTAAGTATTTGGCAGACGCGGAGGGTGTTCTGGACGCAGCAAATATTGCCGTCTTGCAACGGTACACGGAGCACATTAAGAGTACAAAGCTCTCGCTGGTGGCAGCACATGTAGTTAATGAACTCACCACGCTGGCCAGTAACGAAAGTAAAGTACGCGGAAATGCTGAATTATACTGTAATGTACTGTTTCGTAGTAAGTACTTTATTGAGACGGCTGCTCGTTATGGAAACGATACTGGTGCAGAGAAGGCGCAGACCGCCGAATTCGTGGGATTGCATCAGAATCTGTTTCGCAGTATGGCGATTTGTGGATTTATTGAAACGTGCTTCAATGCGCTCATCGAGATCTGTGAAGACGAGCACGAAGACGCCGAGCGCAAGCAGGGAGCCAGTTTCTGGGCAAATCAAATTGTGTCTGGTTTTATTGTGTTCAAGGAATTTAAGAAGGTGTACAAAGCTAAGAAGGAAAAGAACCCACAGTTTATCATGGATCTGGCACCGATCAATACAGATAGCATGACCAAAGACATTCGAAAGATTTACAAGGATCTGGGTGTCAGTTGTGCGGGTACTTTGATTTTTGGTGATACCGTTCGTCGGCCGTGGGCACTATCTTTCAATCGGGACTACATTGAAGAGAGAATCATTAATGTAAATGATTTTACGGGAACGATTATCGAAAAGTGAGGGATTGTTTTTTTATATTTAATACACTAATACAATTCCATTTCAGATGCCTGCAACTGGCAGAGCCTCCATTGTCAGCATCTCAGCATAGCTATCTACTCAATTTAGTGGAACTGTATGTAGGCGCATTAGACGGTAGTGCTTTAAAGCATCAAAGCAGCGCTGCTTCTGTGACCGAACCCAAAGATAAAGTATATTCTCTTCAAGAAGACGTATTAAAAGTGGCCACCGGTAATGTGGATGACATCAGTGTGGACGGTGAAAAACGTTACGGATTGTGGAGTGAGGTTTCAGGTAAATAAACCACAAGCTCTTCTGTTTTAAACACACGCACGCAATAATTGTTTATTTTTTTCATTACAGATGACTGGAACTGGCAAACAGCTCCACTGGGACGACTAGCCTGGGAATAAGATAAACAAATAAATGTAAGAAAATAAACTACAAGCGTTTTTTAGTTGATTGGCGGCCAGAAGCGACACAACATTAATAATAAAGCTCGATTTTGCAGAGGCAGCGGTTTTTATCCGCGTACATTTATCGAAGATGATTGGACTATTGTACGGTTATTGTTGTTCTCTTATTTATTTTCTGTGTCTGTGTGTGTGTGCCTGTGCGTGTACTGCTGTGTTTTCTGCACTTCTCTTCTCTGGGGTCGCATGTCTTCGTGTTTTATAATGTTGAGATGTTTTCTGTGGCAAGGCGAGGCATCGAGGCGACCGTTCAAGTTCGCACACACGCTGACTTGGAAGTAATTGTTTGTAAATCGCGCTCGTGCACGGCTGCTGTATGATCGGATGGCGTGCGCGGGCAAGCTGAGGTCTTGTGCGAATGCGCTTGATCCGGTTATTGAACTATATATATATACGTGTGTGTGTGTATTAATATACGCGTGCGCAAGAGCGCAAATAATAAGTAATTGCGGTCATGCGAGTGTGCGGTAATGCAAATTCGTATATTATTGCCTCTTTTTAATTGGATCTAATAACACGCGTTGCGCGTTGCACACATAATACCATGCCGCCGCCGACATCGTGTTTATTTATGTGCATGTGTGTGTGCGTATATTAATTTGTAATTAGTACTTATATTTTATATGCTTGTGCATTCCGTTGGGACACATAGTATTTAGTAAAGCGTGTAACCACAACTAGAGTCCCTTGTAAAAAGCGTCCGTCGAGTGGTATCGTAATTGCGCCAATTTTGTTTGGTATTTGTATTATTATTAGTTATTGCTAGTGAACTTAATTGGTAATTGCAATTAAGAACCGAAGTTAAACACTAAACTTTTGCGAAATTGAATTTTACTCTGTAGTTGTATATACAATACAAAGATTAAATCGATATCTCAAGTATTTGCACGAATAACAATAAAATTGAAATATAGAAGATGCTTGTCTGTCTGTCCCCTGTGGCTTTGATATTTAGTTTATTTTCAGGACTATTCTTTCCGTAGCTGGCTTTGACAAGACTTGTTTGGGTTAAAAATATAGGTCAAAAGATGTAATAAAATAGAATCAAAATGGTAGAAGCGAAGTAATAGAATCTGGGAACTATTTTGTTTGTTATACAGCTCCAACGATAAGAAACGCTAAATGTTTGAAATTTGAAAATGTAATAATTTAAAAAAAAATCAAAGAACTTTTAAAATAATTATTATTTCGTCAAAATCTCCACTTTCAAAATCTCGACCATAATCGCTGCCCGCATTATTTATTTTTTTGTATCCGGATTGGTAATATGTTATCCCGATTGTTAATATAGTGTTTCTAGATTTTGACATTCGATTTTTGTCTCGATTTTATAAATAAAGATTATATTATCCACTCTTTATAAAATCCTAAACAAATCAAGAGTATTTACAAAAATAGCTCACGGGCACAATTTTTGAACCGATTGTATTTTTCCTGAATTATATTCCAAAAAAAAAATTAAATCTATAAATTTTGATCCGATCTTTTATGTTTAAATTTTATTAATTAATCAAAAAATATAAAATTACATGTTTAATTATATTATTTATTTTAAGAGTATACTATAATGTAGTTAATAGTTTTAACGTTACTAAAATGCACTTTCATTTTGAAACGTCGTGTTCTGTGGCATTTCGTACTTTCGCACCGGAGACCTGTACAACGGACTCTCGAACTCATACTGCGTTTGGTTCAGTCTTTCCTTCTCGAACTTTGCAAACTCGCGGTTATCCTGTACGACATTGTGTACCTTCACTAGTCCAATCAACAGCAGTCCAATTAGGAACGTGACCAGTACAATCATCCACGTAATCGTGGCCACATCTAGCCGAACACATCCTCCGTTCAGAATACGCAGATAGCTCTGAGACTCTGCATTCACCTGGTACGCAAAATGGTGATCACACTGTACACCATCCGGATCCGTAATGCGTACCATACATCGCATCGGCATATCCGTAATGTCATTGAAGTATTCGGTAACGAATTCCGTATCGTCTTCGGACCGACACAGGTCATGCACATCATCACACTGTCTGCCGGCCTTTCGTTCCAGCAGACAGCGCACACAAGGCTCGTAGTAGACACACAAAGAGTTCACGACCGTTGCACTAGTCTCGCAGAATGATCCATAGAAGTTGGCAGCACATTTACAGCGACCACACTCACAGAAACCATGAGCGGAGCACGCCAGTTCTGTTCCGGGTGCTACGCACGTAGAATTCGAGGTGGTGCAGTCACACTGCTCACCAGACCAACCTGGTTTGCACATGCAACGGCCACATTCGCAGGTTGCTCGTTCCGGGCCACCACATCGTTCCCCATGGTAACTTTTAAATATATAGATAATATAATATTATTAACTATTTTGAATTTAAGTGAAGAAATAATAATTTTCATACTATGGACACTCATGGCAATCACAGTGTGTACCACTGAATCCTAGATTGCAGTAGCACTGACCACATAGACATTCTCCGTGCTCGGCACATATCGCTCCGAACGTATCGTTACCCAGCTGCTGTCTGCACTGTCCCTCTAGCTCTTTACTACTGCCATAGTTCAACAAATCACACTGACACGTCTGTCCAGCCCTGCAAATCTATATAAATGACTTTATCCATCACAAATATCTATAAATATACCATCCATTATCACAGCTACACATGCCACACTTGAATTCACCGTGTCCATTGCATACCGCACTCTTCAGCTCGCCCGATTCCTCAAGCATGCACGGACACTCGGCAAGCATCTCTATCTCTAGCTCAAGGTGCTCAGCACCAATACTTGCTTCCTCAATACGAATCACTTGGGTCCACGCCATCTCCTCGTCTTTTGGGTACGCCAGCAGGGTAACATTAACGCGAAACTCGTACTCCTGACCAATTTCAACGTTGTCACATTTCGCCTGCTGACGAAACTCCGGGTACAGACCACCACAGGTAGTCTCGTACGTTAGCCGCAATCCCGTCGTCGGAATAGCGGGCGTATCGTCCAGGAAACGTATTTTTCGAGCAAAATTAGTATAGCCACTGTGCACAAGCTGCAGAATATTCGATGAGTCCATCTTGAGAACGCCTACGCTGCTGACTTCCTGCATCAGGCCGTGTATTTGATCGTAGAGCTGTTGAACGTCTCGTGTCACCGCAAAGATTATGTTTACCTTTTGGTTAGATAATAGTTCAAAATCTGTCTGTATATAATGGAGATATTATATTTCATTTTTAACCTTCCGCTTCAGCAGCTCCCGATAGATTTCCTCCAACGATGGGTAGTCAAGCCGAAGTGAATCCGTGTACTCGCCAGCCGCATTTAGGTGACACTGTTTATCGTTTTTGCGCACTACTCCGGCCAGAAGTCCATCGCCCGCAAAGTGCATCAGTCCGTCCGAAGCGAAAATCACCATTTTCCGAGAGTTCGATCGCCAGCCAATCTTTAAAGGGTAATATTTTATATATATTTTTTTTAGGTACACTTTTAAAAGGTTCACACAAGTTTCTTTCTAAGGGAAATATTTGTTTAAATAATTTAAATCGTATATAATAACTTTCAAAAGAACTAATAATCATTTTTTCCCTATATGGTGGCAATGATTTTGACGCCAACATTTAAACTAATAAATCAAAACAAGCGCATAGAAAAACGAGGAGTCGACCTACCCAAAACCCAAAACCCCACAAGGGCCATTTTTAAGCCTCAAAATTGTTTGTGGACCGCATATTAAGGAATAAAACTTAAAGGTTAGAAATCCCCTATTTTTAAAATACCATAACATAAAGATAAACATAATTTATAGAAATTAAAAATTAAAAGCAAACAAAGAATACGAGAATTATAAATACGTGATTTATAAAAAAGGGATTTTTATATACGTACAATCTCGTATATAAAAAACCACAATACTTTTTTTTAATTATACAAACATATACAATGAAATTTGAACTTTGTATTTATTTTCTTATAAATAAATCTACTTGAAATTAAACGAAACACGGGTTTACTTGTATTATTATTTTTAATTTTTGAAAATTTAGATTTGCACACATATGTAAAACCTAATCGTTTTCTTGCTCCAACGATATCGCACAACAGACTTGCGACCATTTTACGTGTTTACACGATTGGTCAGATCATGGTTATTTTGCCGCTTATGCTAAACTGCTTCAGTCTTGGAGCTTATTTTTGTAGGAGCACTCGCAACACATCCCCAATTATTAGGATTTTAATTGTGAAACATTCGCTTACCAGCAAGTGGAAAAAGATGTAAATACCGATTAAAATCAAGTGCGAGAGAGACATACAACGTTGCCAGCAACTTCAGCACTGAGAGAAACGTTGAAAGTGCGCACTTTGCTTGGCAAACATATCTTCGCATACGTTTTGCCTCTGTCTATCGTATTGTGAATTTAATCTTTTTCAGCATGTCAGTGCTGGAATTGCTTGACAGCAGTGTTTCACAATTAAAACCCAGCTTAATAGATTTTACAAGGCAAATATATATATATTTTTTGAGATATCTCTAGGTATAAAGATTCTTTTGGCTATATTTCGTCAACGAACTGATAACATCAACGCCATCTATACGTGTTATATTTTTGGGTGAGTTTGTATAATTATTGAATGCATTATAGATTATCGGTCACGTCATATCGATGCATATCGTTACGGTCGCATCAAAGATATAAACATTTGGGAAATTGACTATCTAAAAAAAAAAGTGTGCGTTCGAGCGCACTGGAGATGTGTAAGCATATGTTTTAGCCCCTGAAATAAAACGAATTAAAA
>JAAAKO020023976.1:0-14455 GCA_010015015.2 Bolitophila cinerea
CTTTTAGACAGTCTTTTAGACAGTCTTTTAGACAGTCTTTTAGACAGTCTTTTAGACAGTCTTTAGACAGTATTTCAGATAATCTTCAAAACGCTTTTTTAGCCAGTACTTTAAAAAGTTTTTGACGGTCTTTTATACAGTGGGCAAATTAAATATTTTATCATTTGATAGAGTATTGGTCAGTACAATCATCTGATATTTATCTACGAGCTTAGATGCAGCTTAGCTTTATATTTGTACTACATACTTGAAGCTTATTTCGCCCAAGAACTATGGATACAACCTTCAGGTATCCCTTAATAAAAAAACGTGTTAAAAATACATCAGTTTTGAAAATTTAGATAACCTACTGTTGACCACAAAGTACCACCAATAACTCGGATTGACAACTCTCTATTAAAAAATTACTCTAATTACAAAGATTGGGGTCAAAATCACGTTTTTTCCAAAATAGAAAAAAATAATTATTTTTCGGCATTCGATGAACTACTTTTTGATCATAAATTATTACCAATAATTTTGATTGATCCTCTGTTGAAAAGTTATTTCAAGAAAAGGTCAAAAGGTTTAGGTGCCAACTTCACGTCTGAACTCACCCTTCCTAGTAATAAAAAAGGGTAAAAAGTGTAAAAAGGGTAAAACCTTCTTTTAAAAGTTATTCCAAATACAAAGTTTGGCCCAAAATCAAGTTTTCTCCAAATAAAAAAAAGATATTTTTTCGGCATTCGATGGACTACTTTTTGATTACAAATGACCACCAATAACTTTTTCCAATGTCCATCCTCGGTTGAAAAGTTATTCCGAAGTCTAGTTGCCTACTTCACATGGGTACAAATACACTTCTCCTACTAATAAAAAAATGGAAAAAATTAAGCATTCGATGGACAATTCGACCAAAAATTACCACCAATCAATATGATTGCACATTGGTTAAAAGGTTATGTCTAACTAACTTCAGTTGGTACCTAAGACCAATTTTTGGAAAGTTTTTTTGAGTGTGGTCATCGATATTCGATATTCTATACCGAATTAAATTATAAGACAAATCGGGTTCAAATATTTCCTCTTTCCTTGGGTGGATACAGTTTTACTTGGAAAATTAGGCCAGATAAAATATACACCGGCCAAAATTCAAATTGGCAAATTTATTAAAAAATTCTCAAAATAATAAAGTCTAGCACATTCTAAGTCCAAAATATGAATTTAATTCAATCTGAATCCACCTCAAACTTATGTTAGCAGACGATGGCATAAAACAGGACCACCCTCTCTTCTCTATATAAATCACTATCACAAAATGTTTTATTATCTAAATTGAAAGAAAAACGGAGTGTATTCCCTTGATTCGCTGTCTCACTCTAACGCATTATTTTTTTCGTTCGCAACATGACACTGCCACCGACGCGGACGACACGGAGACGACACGACGCCGCCACCGATGCCTCCGCTGGCTGTGTCGTAAAGACGTCTACACACACAGCAGCAGCAGATAAGACGGTGTGCGCTAAAGCTTTTACGTGCAGGCTTATTATGCGTACGAATTGCTTAACAGCGCGGAAATAGCCTGTGACATATACACACAGACATACATACACACACACACACACACACACTCTAGACATATTTTAATTAAAATTCTATTAAATCGCTTAATAGTTCAGTCAGAGTGATGTACAGGAGGCACTCGAGGGTTCTCTGTAGCATAAGGACATTTTTATCTGTGCTCTAGTTCGTTTTCTGCTTCAAGTGTGCATTGATGTATAATTACACAGTATATATATATATATATATGCGATTGTATATTATGTGTCTTATGTATGTTTTAAGAGTTCAGCTATAGATAATAAAACGCGTACATCTGGCTTACAACAGCCGCACAGTGGAAACAAATTGGGTTTTTGGGGTTTTAGTACAATTATTATTATTTCATTATAAAAATAAGTAAAAACAGAAAAATAAATATTAACATAAAAATTAATCCATTTTTTTTCTAAATTCAAGTTTTTTTTAGTTTTGGCATTATGACATTTTGATTCCACGAAATTTTTAAGGCAATTAAAAATCAACATAAATTATTAAAAAAATCAATTAAAAAACATCAAAAAATATAAAAAAAAAAAAACTATATTAAAAAAACATAAAAAAAATAAAAAGCAGTTAAAAACAACCAAAAAACAAAAAAGAATTTATTGTTTTTTTTTGTTTTTGCACTTTGATACTTATAGATATATGTGCACTTCTGGAAAATACCCCTAGTGTGCGCCACTTTGAGAAAAATCACAACAACAACAACTATTACATATTATAACAGGCTGCAAACACATTTAGGTCAGATTCCATTAGCTGTGCTTGTGCGCCGGAAAAGTGTTTGCGTGGCAAATAGTTTTTTCCGCGTTTTGCCGCATTTGAAAAGAGACCTTTTTTAATCCACCACCGCCAGCTGAACCACCCATCCCTTTCCGCCCCCCCACACCCGCACATCCATCGACTCGTACAGCGATCCGCACATAGGATTTTCCTTTTTTATTGATTATTGTCTGCGTTTGCTTTTCACTAAAATAATATATATATATATATTCACATAGAAACGTACACCACCTTTGAAATAATATTCTGAAGAAGATGCTTTCTGATTTTACTGCATTTTCTTGTATATATATATATATACGCTTTTCTTCATCGTCAGCTTTCCAATCGACTATATACTATTTCAAGATGTATATTTACAAAGAGACGGACTTAATTATTTGTGAGCCTGCAGACTCCACTCAATAGTCTGGGACTGGTATTGTGTTTCCACTTTCCCAGCCCCGGTGCGCGGGGCCTACCTTTTGGTGTATACATAAATCGCACTGCGTCGTCGTGTTTACTTTTTATAATTGAATATTCAAGGGCCATGAATGATAAATGGCGCTGCGCCAAATGTGGCCGAAAATAAAATCTATATATATATAAAGTCTGAACGGACGATCGGACGACCGGACGGGGAGGCGGGCAGGGAGCTTTCGGAGTTTCTCGTATTCGACGGTTTTTTTTTTGCATTTTTCTGTGATTTGTATAACTTTGAAAAGCTTAGTTTGAATAAACTTTGTTTGTGTGTGTGTGTGTGTTTGCACGTTCACACACGTTCTCGCATGCTGATGGTGCGGAATAGTGTTTCTGTGCGGGTGTTAAATCAAAGTCGTGACTTTATTCAATGTTTTCACGCTTCTTTTTAGAAAATGAGATTACGTACTATATATGTATATAGGGTGGTCCGTTTCAATATGTTATTCCTTATACGGGGTGATTCCTTAACTCATCTACGACAAAAAAATGGATATGAGGGTTGTTGTTTACAGAGGAATTGACTATATTCTCACTCCGAGAATTTGGTGCACACGTCTGAAATAATATCAATAATATCGATAATATTATTATTAATATCAAGAATTTCTGATAATATACTAATAATAATAATATAAATACAGTAATATCATTAATATTGTGAGAATATTAAAACTAAAGCAAATAATATCATAATACAGAAAATTATAAAGATAAAACAAATAATTATGGATAATATAAGTAATATACAAAGTTGCATATTTACAGAGTATACCAACACTTGGGAAATATTATTAATAATACCGATATTATTTTTAATATGAATTTCTGATAATATACTAACAATAATAATAATATAAATACAATAATATCAATAATATTGTAAGAATATTTTAAATATATAGTAAATAATATCATAATACAGAAATTAATAAGTTAAATCAGTTAAATACAAAGTTGCATATTTACAGGGTATTGGTATACACGTATGAAATAATATCAATAATACCAATACCAATACCAATAACAATAAGTATTATTGATATTATATTTCATACGTGTATACCAATACCCTGTAAATATGCAACTTTGTATATTATCGATTATTTTTTGATGTTATCAATATAATTTTTTGTTTATGATAATATTTGCTATATTTTTAATATTCTCATAATATTATTGATATTATTGTATTTATATTATAATCATTAGTTTATTATTAATTATTATTAATAATATCAAGAATTTCCAATAATACACTAATAATAATAATAATATAAATACTATAATATCAATAATATCGTGAGAATATTATTATTAAGAATTGCAAATGATACTATAATACAGAAAATAATAGAAATAATATAACAATAATATCTAATAATAATCGATAATATCAAAAACTTAGAAAGTAGCATATTTCCAGGATTATTGGGATACATGTGTGAAATAATATCATTATTACCAATATTACCAATATTATTAATAATTTCATGAATTTCTGATATTATATAAAGTTGCATATTTACAAGGTCATTTGTGTAAACATGTGAAATATTATCAATAAAACCGATATTATTATTATTAATATCACTATTTTTTTTATAATAAAATATTAATTATAATAAAAATACAATCATATCAATAATATTATGAGAATATTAAAAATATAGCAAATAAGCAAATAATATCATAATACAGAAAATAATAATGATAATATCAAATAATAACCGATAATATCAATAAAATACAAAGTTGCGTGTGAAATAATATCAATAATACCGATAGTATTATTAATTATATCAAATTTTTTCGATAATACTCTAATAATAATAAAATTACAATAATATCAATGATATTGTGAGAATATTATTATTGAGAATAGCAAATAACACTGTAATACAGAAAATAATAATGATAATCTAATAATAATATCAAATAATAATCGATAATATTAAAAGGTTGGTTATTGAGGTTATTGGTGATCAAAGCAGTGGTTAAGGGGTGTTTTGGGGGTTGACACCATGCTCAGAAGATTTCTTACATATGTTTTTTTAAACTTGCATTTATAATACTATTTACAAAAAGTCGATTATAGTGTAAAATTGTATGTTTTTAAAAAAATAATAAGTAGTACTAGCTTTGTAAATTTTTGATTGATTAGAAACGAAAACTTTTTTTTCTATGAATGTACAATTTATCTCACAAGTAAAAGAAAGATATAAATTATATATTTTTTTAAATTATTCTGTCTGTATTACTGAAAACCAATCAATAATATATAAAGAATATTATGCGAATATTGAGAATATAATAAATATTTAAAAAAAATACTTTAGAATATTAAAAATATATCAATATATTAAGCATATTATGCGAATATTGTGAATATAATTATTATTTTAAGAAAGTACTTAAGAATATTATAAATATATCAAGAATATTATAAAAAAATAATGTGGTAATATGAAAAAATTAAATATAATATGAAATATATTTTACAATACCTTTCATTGGTAAACATTGATCCCACTCCCATATTTTTTGGCGGATATGAGTCAACCCCTTACGGATAAGCATATTGAAATAGACCACCATATATAAATTTATATATATTATTTTATTTATTTATAATTATTGTACAGTAATTGTTCAAAAACTTTAAATAAATATAATATCTAAATTATAAGTTGGCATTTTTTAATTAAATCATACCATTTTGGCCCTTTTTTGATTCTAACCTGATCTTTTTCGGGGATATGATGATAATGTAACTAAGCCAATCAAAAAAATGCATCATTCAAAAATGCTTACAAATGCTCCTAAAAATCTGCAGCTTTTAAGTTCTTTAGAAGCATGTACGAAATGCTCCAAAAAATTAACAGATCTTACGTTCTATCGACAAAATGCCTTAAAATAAAATACAGCCATCAAAAAATTGTTCCTAAAAATAGCATCATACTAAATTGCTTACAAATTCTCCTAAAAATATGTAGCTCTTAAGTTCCTTAGAAGCAATGGGCAAATGCTCCTAAATATCTGCATATCTTAAGGTACATCAAAAATTGGTTCCAAAAAATACAGCTATTTAGCAACATTGAAAAAATGATCCTAAAATGCTTACAAATTCTCCTAAAAATATGCAGCTTTTTAGTTTTATAGGAGCATTGGCCAAATGCTCCTTTAAAAAACTGCATCTTTTAGTATTATCAAAAAATTGCACTTTAAATCGGCATCATTCGAAAATGCTCCTACAAATCAGCAGCTTTTAAGCAGCATTGATAAAGTGCCCCTAAAAACTACATCTACATCCCAATAATCTGCAGTTCTTCAGAAGCATCGGCCAATTTCTCTGCAGCTCTTAAGCAGCATTGGAAAAAATGCCCCTAAAAACTACATTTCTTAAAACGATCATCGACCAAAAAACTCCTAATAATAACCAGCTCTTAAACAGCATTGTCCAAAATTTTACAAATAGGCTGCATCATTCAAAAATGCTCAAAACTGATCCTAAAAATCTGCAGCTCTTTAGTAGCATGGGCCAAATGTTACAATAAATGTAGATCTTTGACCAAAATGGTCCTAATCATCCGCATCATTCGAAAATGGTAATAAGAAAGTGCCCCTAAAAAAACTGCATCTCTAAAGCGCTAAAATAGCCTAATAATATGCAGCTTTTAAGCAGCATTGACACAATGTCCATTAAAACTGCATTTCTTAAAGCAAACATCGAAGAAAATGATCCTAATAAACTGCAGCATTTAAAAATTCTCACAAAAGCTCCTATAGAACTCCTGCTCATTAGCATCATCGACTAAAAGCTAACTGCAGCATTTTTGTATACTGTTTTAAACTTTTTAAACGCAGCATTCATTGATGCTGTAATAATGCAGTTATTCAAAAACAGACTTTCGGGCTGATATGCTTCTTGGTTTGTTGGGCAAAGAACTGGTGTATTACCTCCTGCAGCTCTTCTGGTGTTTTTAACGAACACTCTCCGATCTGCTTGGCTGTGATGGTCTTGATATTTATAGGCCCGTCAAAACCGTCCGATTTCTGGTTCTCCAAAGCTCTGACGAGTTATACACAGTTCAATCTGACATACCAACGCATATTGCCCGGGAGATTTGGTCATATCTAATGGTTGGGTGTTTTTAATGTAACAGCACATACTTACCACGTTCGGAAGAACCGTCAGTATATACAACCCTCATTACTTCAGTGGAGGGAAGTCAACCAATGCACCATATATCCATCGTATAAGAAATATTGCTCTAAGTTCCTTTCTAAATGCAATGTTGATATGACGTAATCAGACGAATTCCATCTTTCAAGATAATAGTCTCGCTCTAGAATATAGCCATGACGTGCAGGTGAAAACTTCCAACATCCACTAAAGACCAGCATTTGCTCTGCCGACCTGGCTATAGCTATCGATTTACGCCTCCGACACTGTCGGCAGAAATGTTTCGAAAAATTTGTAGAAGTGCTATTGGGTTTCCGACTGGATTAGCCAACAGCTAAAATAGGCATAACGACCGCTGGTTGTACTGATAGAAAAAAGCTTAGATGTAGCAGATATTTTTGGGCAGTTTCAGCTGTATAGGTTTAATTAGACTTTGCTGCTAGTAACTGATAGCTAGTTATTAGCTATCTTAGCAAAGTTGATACTATGACAACCGTATAAAGTTGGCTAAAATTTGCTGCATAAAGAAAATTTTGAGTTGTCACCAATTTAGGCTTAGGCTTAGGCTTAGGCTTAGGCTTTGGCTTAGGTGACAGCCTAATCGATTCTATGGGTGAAATGGACTTTCTCTGATTGAGTTTAAAAAATGAGGTCATTAAAACTATGCCCCATAACAAGGGCGCGGGAGGAAAACCCCACTTTGAGAAGTGTCTCTTTTAGTCAAGACTTTGAGCATTTAACCTCAAGTTTTCCTGTGTTCCAACGTAACCAACGGGCAGACGTGGTTAGATACAAAAAGCGTTTAGAGCTGACCCAAAGCATACATGATTAAATACGTCCTCAATGCCTTCCTCCAGTTTGGACGAAGGTCGTACGAGCTCTGGCGGCCCAATCACTGTCAACTATTTGTCAAAGATCAGATGAAATATTATCAACCGTTTAGTTGGGTCAACCGTAAAGTTGCGTCAACCGTATTTTTATGTCAAGCATATAGTTTAGTTGGGTCAACCGTATATTTTGGTCCACCGTATAGTTAGGTCAACCATATAGTTGGAAGTCAACCGTATAGTTGGGGGCAGCCGTACATTGTTGTTAACCGTAAAGTTGGGTCATTCGTATAGTTGGGTCCACCGTATAGTTGGGTCAATCGTATAGTTGGGTCAACCGTATATAGTTGGGTCAACCGTATTTAGTTGGGTCAACCGTATAGTTGCATCAACCTGATAGTTGTATTCTACTTAATAGTTGGGTCAACCGTATAGTTGGGCAACCATATAGTTAGGTTTATAATATTTCATCTGATCTGGGACAAATGGTGGACCTTGTTTGGACCTCCAGAGCTCGTGCGACCATCGTCCAAACTGGAGGAAGGCACTGATGACGCATTTATAGACGCATAATTATGTGTCCTTTGGGTCAGCTCAAAACGCTTTCGTATCTCACCACGTCCTTGTTCTTCCAATCCACCTACTATTTGCTCTTCCTGAAGGTCTAGTAGTGTTAAACCTCTCCACATTGAACGAGGCACCTATATCGTTAAAACGACCACCCTGTATACTGCACATTAAAATCTCCAACAATGTACAAAACTATTTACCAGCTGCGACAAAAGTTGTACGCCACAGTTTAATTATAAGAAACAGTTTGGCAAAGTGTATAATTGGTGAAAATATATACTCGTATTCTCTGCGCGAGAGTCGGGCACCCCGACGCCGACGCCGCAATGCGGAAATTCGCGTTGCCTCTAAAAACGGAAAGCGGAAACGACAAAGAAAATAATTACATTTAATATTCTAACTAATTTATATTATGTGTAGTAAGTTTTGTCCAGATACTTCATTCAAATTATAGGTTTACGCTTTACATTTGTGTTTTGTTCAATTTAATTGCTTATCGCTTTCGATAATAACTGTGTTTGTACTTAAAAGTAATAAAATATATAAATACTCACATTTCATGAGATAATTTTGCAATTGGGTTTAATTGGAACCAATGTCATAAAGTTAGGGACGGTTCTTACGTAAGGATTGTAATATTTGGACCGTGTTGAAGTTATCGCTGCTGAAAGTGTAATGGGACGTTAATAATCCTAAACAAGAATTTGAAGCAGTACTTAATTTGACCAATTATTATAAATATTAGGTTGGAGAAAATAGAATCAAATATTATGTGGCTGGGATGGCTTTTTAGTGATATGTATATCGAAATCTTTGCGTCGCATCGGGTCATACGAATACTTCTGGAACGGTGGAAAGGTGTACTAAAATAAACTTTTGACAGTTCTGTGATTGGTCAAACCTTTTTTATATAATAGCTCGTCGAAGATGGCGTTAAACAAAACTCCTATATTTTCTAGATTTGCTTCAATAAAATAGCAAAAACGAAAATCAGGCGGCTGATTTATTGGAATTGGGATTGGAAGGGGTTCATCCACTATGAGCGGTTGTCCTGTGGCCAAACTAATCACTCTGCACCAACTATGAATAAATGTGGTTTGGGAGGCGATAAAGGGTGTGTTGTTGCTAAACTTTTATCCAGAAAGCCAAACGAATTACTGATGGGCTGACAATTTGCATTTTGGACTGAACTTCTTGAAATGGCCAAGGGATATAGCATCAATGATGATATTGAATGCAAAATAAACGCATATTTTGAAGTTATCGGAATTGGTTGTTTGGTCATATAATGGACATAGTCCGAAATATACAATATATGTTAAAAAGAATTATTATTTATTTTTAATATACAAAAAATTTAAGATATTATATTAAAGATCGTATATCTGAGAACCAGGTTCGATGTGATTTAAAATGTAATATGTAAATTCCACAAGATTAGACGTCGAGAAACGGCCTTTCAGAATCTCATGCTGGTCAATTGATATCAATTTTAAGAAACAAGAAGGAAGCATATTACAAACAACTGACTCAAAATGCTTTCCAATCTAAAAAAGAATACATATACCAAGATACACCACTTGATTTCTTAGACCTGCGGTATGACGTCTTTTATACACCCTCAAAGTAGCTGAATACAATGCTTTCTTAATTAAGCCAATTGTCTCAGTTAATGACCGAAGGAACTCTACTCAGCTCGAAAAGATTGGAGTCCTCGGAAAGGCTAAGTAAAATTACTCCCGAAAATCGGAATTTGGAGCAGGTACACAGAAGCATTGTTTCTGATTTCAGTCCTCGAATTCAGACTTTCCTTATTTAGGACAGTTGTCTAAGGAAGTGACTTCAGAATCACAAATCAGATCAAAAAGCTTAAATTAGCTGTAATGGCTAAATAAATTTACTTACGAAAATCATATATCGAATATTATGAGTAGAGGTTCTCATGTAACAATCTCAGATAACTAACTAAAATCTGTAAAAGTATGACTTTGGCTTTGTGTTCCAAGGACAGAGATCTGGATCTATATTCCGATAATACATGACGCATGTGATGGTAATAGCGAGTGACCTCGAAAAGTTATTATCATCATCAACAATATAGTTATCTTTAAAAAAATCTAAAAAAAATTCAAATGCCTTTAAGATCGGAATATTTTTTTCTAGGAACGCGCCTATGAAGCGACATCTAGCGGTCGATAGCGAAATATGTATAAATTCCAAACCGAACCAAATAGCATAGCATAACAATTCAATGTTGACCGTCGATCCGTCGGAAAACGTTTAAAAGCCATGGGAAAGATTTTAAAGGTGGGAAGATAGGTGCTGCATGAGCTGAACGACAGGCAGAAACAAAACAGAAAAACCACATGTGAAATGTTGCTAGCCAGACACCAAAATTATTATTACCACTGGTGATAAAAAATGGATATATTTCCTGAATCCCAAACACCAGAGATCGTATGTGGACCCTGGTCAACCAGCACAATCGTGGCCCGTTTCGTTTTTCGTTTCGGAAAGACGACAATGCTTTGTGTTATTTGGGATCATCGTGGTGTCATCTGGTATGGCCTTCTAAAATCTAGTGAAACAGTTACTGGTCCACGTTACCAACAACAAAAGTTCGATTTTAAAAGTGATTTGCGCCAAAAACGCCCAGAATATCAATTTAGGCAGTAAAAAGTGATTTTCCTGGTTGACAATGCACCATCACATTGAACATTGCAGACTCGAGAAGTGGTTGCGTCGTATAATTGGGAACCGCTGGCCCATGCGGCTTAATCACCAGACTTGGCTCCATCTGATTACCACTTATTTGCATCGATGAATATTTGCAAAGATGAACAATTCGTTTGGCAAAAATTATTTTGTCATCTTTATTTAAAACGTGATTTAATTGTTTATCAGGCAAAACATCAGAATGCATGCGCAAGCACCAAGGGACTACCTAACCTAAGATCTCAGGACCACACAGCAGTTTACGGTTTCAGTATGCCATACAATCCAACTGTATCAAAACAATCATGGACTTCTGGTTATCAGCAACAGCCCGCGCAGATGTCGTTTCCACAGTCAGTTCCTAGACATACTCAACAACAACCACTTCAGTCGACATTTTATGTAAGTAGTCGTTTGCAATCACCGCTCCCGATTAAACATTCCGGACATCATCAGCAACAATCGCTGTCGACGACATGTTATGCCTGTAGTTTTCAGCAACAACCGCCTTTAAAGACACATTCTGCACATGTGCACCAACAACAGCTTCCGACATCATTTTCTGTGGGGTATTTCCAACTAAACAACACGCAACCAGGATGTAGGCTATCTTCAGACAACTTTGCAGCGAGACAAGTGTTGCCAAAGGATCTGTCTATATTTTCCGGAAGACCAGAGGAGTGGCCTATTTTTATTAGCAGCTACGAGAACTCAACGCAGATGTGTGGCTTCTCATGTGAAGAGAACCTACTACGTTTAAAGGAAATAAAAGTCCACAGCCGAAAAGTGTACGAGAATGTCCCGTTTGCAGTAAGGATCACTACGCCCATACTTGTGAACGATTTGCCAAGCTCAACAGGACAGAGAGATGTCAGATTGTGAACGACTGAAAGCTATGCAAGAGATGCCTAGAGCCACATACTTGGTAATTGGTATCAATGCACTTCAAATAAAAGGTGCAACAAAGCTGATTGCACTGCTAAACATCATCCGCTCCTGCACAAAGATGCTGACATCAGTAGAGAACCATCAACCGCCTGTAACGCGCACCAGAACTCGCAACAGTCGATATTGTTTAGGATCATTCCCGTGACGTTATGCAACAGATATATAGTTATAAAAACATTTGCCTTTCTGGACGAGAGCTCTTCCCTTACGCTTCTTGAAGAAGACATCGCCGACGAGCTGGAATTAGAAGGAACGCCAGATATCCTTTGCTTGAGATGGACCGGGGATACAGTTCGCGAGGAAAAGGAAATAAGGATAGTTTCTCTCAACATTTCTGGACAGCGGTACAACTCAATTAACTATAGAATCTCGGACGTGCGAACCGTAAAGAGCTTGAACCTAACCCAGCAGTCTCTAAACCCAAAAGATATTGGTTCGTAATACAATCATCTAAAAAATCTACCGATTGACACGTATAACAATGCGATTCAACGAATTCTAATCGGTCTAGATAACTGGAAGCTGGGACTGCCTATTGAAGTGAAAGAGGGAAAATGGCGCGAGCCCGTAACGACGAGGACACGATTAGGTTGGACAATAATGGGAACTGTACATTATCACCAGGAGCGGCACACAGCAATCAACAGCTACCATATGTGTGAATGCGGTGGTGATGTAAAACTACAAGATCGCGTTAAATAGTTCTTTTCACTATAGAGCATTTTAGTGTTCAGCTCCCCGATACACTTCTTGAGTCCAAAGGGGACATGAGAGCTAAGTAGATGCTTCAGATAACCACAACTCGTATGGGAGACCATTTTGAAACTGGACTACTTTGGAAGTACGACACAATAATTCTTCCAGACAGCTTCCACATATGACAAAGAAACGATGGGGCTGCTTTGAAAGAAAAATGTTGCAGAATTCAGAGCTGCGAACCAACCTCATAATTCAGATGAGCGGCTACGTTGAGAAGGAATACGTCAGAAAGTTGGAACAACGCGAGGTGACCTCCAATTGCACCCGATCATGGTATTTATTTTGCCGTTACCAAACCAAACAAACCTGGTTAAACAAAAAATCCAATTTCACGTTGATCAAAGTAAAATTTACGTAGACACAAAGTGGAGACATTCTCACTTTAAACAAAGTTGTTACAAAGTAAAAAAAAATTAGAGTGAATTAGTTCAACACAGATACGAACATCTACGTTTTTTGTTATACAAATGTCATCGGTGAGCACCAATCTGTCGGTTGTTCTACCACTATTTTAATTCGAAGACGATTCTTACGATTTAGATCTTCTTCGACTTTTTTAATCAAAGGATTGTGTTCCGTTTCAATTGAAATTTTGTACTCACCAGGAATTACTCCTAAACCGGACCATTATTTGGTAAATTCTGTGTATGGTTGAATCTCGACTGGCTTGCTCGCTGTGTTGTCGATATTTTCTTGTATGACAACGATGCATCAAAAACTTCTATTACATCCAAACGTGTATTATTGGGACAAACAATGCAGCTAAGATTAAACGATGATGCCATCTCGGGTGGAAGCACATCAGTAACGTTTGCGCCTGTGGTAATCTTAAATTGCTAAGGTCATTCTTTGCGTTAGTTATAACTTTAGCGAAATTTAGTAAAGGACCACTTATGCTTAGTTGTACATCATCAGCGAACATACTTCCATTACAGTGTTAAACGATATTTGGTAAATCAATAATGAATAAAGATAACAATAGAAGGCCAAGAACCGACTCTTGAGGAACACCATCATATATATGCCTAAAAGAGGATAAACAATTGTTGGAATTAACAAGCTGTAGTCGATTATGTAAATAGTTACCGATAAGCATTATAGCTGAATTTGAAAAATTTAAGTTTTCCTGGAGTTTTTCCAAAATTCGATTATGATTTACTATTATTAAACTTCTTGTAAAGTTCAGAAATATTAAAAGACTTGCATGTCTCTTATCAAGATCAATTCTTACGTCGTCGGTTATTTTTAAAAGCGATGTTATTGTATAATATTTAACACGAAATCCTCATTAGCCAAAACAAAGTTATTCATTTGATCACGCATAATAGTTTCAAAGAGAAGAAAGACCACTAATTGGTCTAAAATCCTTTATTGTTTTGGGCATGGTTTTCTTAGCAAGTGGTATTACTTTAGCATGTTTCAAAGACTGTGGAAAAACTGAGAAGTTTAGTATCGAATTAAATATATGAGTAATATAAGGTAAAATAGTAGTAAGTAATATTTTAATGAACTTAATGGAAATTCCGTCAAGTCCAACCGCATTAGATTTAATATTAACAATAGACTTTTCACTTCGTCAGCAAATACGTTCCGAAATGCAAAACCAGTCCAAAAAGTAGGGTTA
>JAAAKO020023987.1:0-14451 GCA_010015015.2 Bolitophila cinerea
TTTATTTAGATAATGCATTATTTTTGCTGTTAATATTTTTTATGTTATGTATATATATATATATATATATATATATATATTTCATAACTCAAAAAGTATTACAGTTTTATCTTACATTTTGTTTTAGGGAAATCGAGGGTAATTCTGTTTTAATAGTGATTTTAGTTGTGTCTGTTAATTTGTATTTAAATATTTTTGATTGTAATTGCAAATTACATTTTTTTGTATTAAATGTAAAAATTAAATAAAAAAAGTAAGATGATGTTTTTTTCACAATAATATTACTATATAATCTCATATAATCAATATTGGTGCGTATACCATAAAAAATATTTGGCCAAACATTTATTTCTAAATCAGAAGTTGTTCTAAGAAATAGACATTATTAAATCCTGAAAAGTATTTTACTGAGTACTAATGTCCAAACTATTTTTCTTCCTATTTGATGTTCCGATCAATTGAAATTAAACGAGGTTATAAGTATGCCACACATTCAATCGAAAGAAGTCTGCCGATTAATTTCGGTTCGCGGCTCGTGATTATGATCCTGAACATATAGGTACATTTATACGCATACGATATATGTATACTCTCCGATACAAAATATGCACACACAACATATCTGATGTATAAGTGTATCCACTTAAAATTGGTTCACGAAAAATTGCTCAGCGCGTTCGCTGAGTGAGTGAACTATGCTTTGAAGGCGGCCGCACAAAGAAACCGGTAGCGCATACTTGACATTTTGTTTCTTTGGTAAATGGCGTGCGAGCCAGATAAGACGACCGACAATAACAAGAGCACACATACACGAATATGCTCCCATCTCAAATACAGACAAACTCGCATCTTTCGTATACACAGAAGCATACTCACACATACACACACAGCGTGCTCTACAATATATACACTTACAGTAAGGAGTTGTTCAACACCTCACACACAAAAAAACGAGTATAAGAAAAAACTTCACGTTTAATTTATTTGTGGTTGACATGTCCTGATTAAGAGATTAAACAACTGCGTATGCGGCAGCATGTATGTAATTTATATTAAAAAAACATATTTAACAGTAAACGAGTATCTTCCATAAAAAAATCATTTAAAAGGTGTGATTGTATATATTTTTGTATATATTCTAATATACTTTTCGGTAACTGGAGCATAAAGTTTAAAATATATTTATAAACAAATCTTTAAAAAATCATTAGTTAAAACCCATTTGTTGTAAATAAATCTGTCCTAATTCACGATTTCAGGATAAATCACTACCTAAACTTACAATTGAAATACTAAAGTATTGTGGACATGTTTTGAGGATAAAATAAGCACCTCTTAGTTCACGCATTTGGAAATTATAAATAAAATAATTGGTTCAAATTCTAAGTGATTCTTTTTATTTTTCTTCCTTATTCAATGAAAAATCATTGTGAAAAAATATGTTTTTTTAATATTAAATTGATGTTGTAATATACGTCTCTTAAAGAGACGAACGCACGCAGGTCTCAATTTGGACCCATTGTGCTCTAATATTAAATCACTCCTTACGTATATAATAATCCAAACATTTTTTTAAAGAACTCACAGACTACCTTATTATTTTGACTAAAATAATGATTTCATTGCAGTATTTTACATTATTAAAATTATATTTCGTAAATTCTCAAATAATTACATCGGCTCTTAAAATGGTCCCACTGCTCTATTATTGGATAAGCTCTTTTGATTGTATTTTTTTTAGGTAAATAGGTATTTTATAAATCTCTCCAGTGGTTCTTCAAAGTTGTGCAGTGGCAATAACGGAGCTACTTCGTCATTTTTTAACGTTTCTCTTGCATCTGGTGTGTTTCCCAATCTATGGAAAACTTCATACATAACACCTATATTTAAATCTGGTTCTAGAAGTGAAGTTACTAACTACCGCAGAGTAGATATACTTTCAACAAACGCGAAGCTGTTTGAGTACATGGTAAGTGGTGTTTTACTGAAATGATAAAAACGACAATATCAATATCAGCATGGATTTATGGCCGGGCGATCCACCTCTAGAAACTTAGTAGAGTTTACCAATCGTGTAAACGGAGTCATCGAGTCTGGTGCTGGTGGACAGTTGGACGTAGAGTATACCGACATTCGCAAAGATTTAGACCGATTACGTCATAGCTAATTAATCAGAAAGCTTCGTGAACTGTTCACTCATCTATGCTTAGCTGGATTCGGTCCTACTTGTCGTAAGCAATACGTTAAAATTCGAGGGGAGCCTTCTGATCTTTTTGATGACAGTTCTGGTAGCCGAACAAGGACTCGTCAATTTCGATGATCTTCCCGGGGCCACCAATCATTTCCTTCGTATTAATTACTTTGTCGAACAATACCTCACGACAAAATGAGGCGCAATCGACCAAGGTATGGTCGGAAATAAGCTTAAGCTGTTTTTTTTTTACATTTTTAATGGTGCCGAATCCAACCACATAATAACAAACTTCGATATTTGTCCGAAAGACAGTTTGGACCTTTCGAAAAAGTTCCCTGTCCGCAGACTCTGCTCGAAATTTCATCGTTTTCTTTATTTTTATTTTCGCTTGAATTATCCAAACATTTCCAATAGAAATAATCACCCTGGTTTAACAGGGTGGTTGGTCCATGTCCTTTCGGACACGGCAGCTCATTCGGAAGAACAGCGAGCTTCTGAATTTCCGATATAAGTTTTCGTCATCCTCCATATCCCAATCGTGTTTATCAAACACCGTGATAACCATGACCTATGCTACACTATCTCAACTAATAAAATAAATGATCCAAAAAAAAAACACAAACAAACCCTACACCTCCTAAACTAAACTATAATGAAAAAAAAATGCTAACTAAAAATGTATAAAATGTGCCTAATGCTAACTAGTATAGAAAAAAAAAATATATATATATATATATAACGCCCACTAAATCTCAACCTATTACAAAATCTCAAACTTTCATAAACACGTCTACCACAAATGAATTACAAAACTAGATTGAATCAGCGTTCAGCGATTTTAGGAATCACATTTTATAAGAGTTGCCATGGCAACCAAATCCTAAAATCGCTAAAATGTATCTAATTAAAAGTGACAAGTTCAATAGGCAGAGCCCGCAAATGGATATTCTTACTACAACCCTAGGCTACGCAAGGTCTTAGGTGCTCGCGCTTTATGGTCGGGCTACGCGGGCGGATTCTATTTCATCAGTATTTTATGTAAAAAGCAAGCAAAAAACGTTGCCCCATTAAAATGACCTATCATTTGATGCTAACCCCTCTCCCCTCTACCTCTCCACCCCCGTAAATCGAAAAATTTCAAAATACCGGTTTTTACATCTTATGAGAGACAAGGGGGGATCTAAACCCACCCTCTACCAAATGATAGTTATTGTTACCTATTATTTGATACCAAACACCCCCCCTTTAACCTCTCCTCCCCCCGTAAACGTGGTTTTTCTTAATTTTATGGGAAGGACCCCTCCCAACTCCCCCTATCCTCCACCTAAGACAGGCTTAAGCTTGGATATACAGCATTTTGGAATCCCAGTTAGGCTGTGCCATCTAATAGAATTGAATCTATCCAGAAACGATTCTTCCTTTATGCACTGCGTCGACAGGGTTTGAGACGTGAAGATTATGTCGTACCGCCCTATGTCGTTCGAAGTGGGCTCATGCATTTGGAAACTCTCTCTTTCAGATGCAGATGTTTTCTTCCTTTTCGATGTTTTATGTAATCGTATTGATGCCCCCCATTTGCTTGCTCTAGTTCATTTCAACGTACCATTCAGAACAACTCGTTGAAATGTGCTTCTACGACTGAAGAAACACAGAGCTAATTATGGACGGTCTGAGCCAATGAATCGTATGTCGGAATCCTTTAATGAAATTGTCCGCCATTTTGATTAAGGTATATCCCGTGATATATTTCGGCAAATCATTTGAGGTATTAGTCTTTCCTGAATGATTTGAATGCTGTGAATATAATATGGTCCTCTTGTTAAAGCAGCACTGACTCCATTAATGTATACTGCTTGTGATCTTGGCAGACAATTGAGGTTTTCTGGTTTTAATCCTTTTGTTTTACTTTTTAGTTATTAGCTATTTATTATTGTATAATGTCATTTGAATTATTTTAATATGCATAATTTGTTTAATTTTACTTTTTTAATCTGTTTGTATTGTAACTTAAATTTAGTAATATTACCGGTACCTATTGTACATATACCATTTATTTTACAAAAAAAGTTCAGTTAGGGTGACTCTTCCCAGTTGACGTCATTTAAAAAAAAACGTTTTTGTCTTTTGTCCAAACATAACTGATTACAAAAACATTTTTTGACCACTCTTTTGTTATAAGAATCGGCAGTAAAATCCTTTCTAGGAGATAAACCCAAATATGGCAATATTGTTTATTTCCTCATGTTTAAATTGATACAAGTTAAGCCTGTGGTAAATATGTGGCAAGGATGGCACCAGAGTCCCGTTGGACAAAGTTGTAGTGGGATCATGTAAAAAGCAAACGATTGATATCACTGTTGCGATCAATATCGAACGGTCACTTTTTTACGTGATCCAACTGTAAGATCCCTAAAAAAGTGATATGTGTTTGTTGTAATTACTCATAAAATACTGTTAAAAAAGTAAAACGACTACAACAAAAAAAAAAAAACAATTAAAAAACAGAAAGCAATAAATAACTAAAAAAAATACAAACAAAGAGCTAAAGCCTATATTTGGAACTAATGACCTTTTCACCGAGCTTCATAAATTAGAAAGATATTTACACATATATCGATCTAATAAAATATGTTGTCTTGCGAAACCACATTCCAACGAAAATGGCAAATCACTTGCGCTTTCAATTTTCAAACCGCTACTATATTACTGCAGTAAATAATCCATAAGAAACTATATAACAGTTGTTAAGGTCATCGAGAGTCGATGGTGCGTCCGCATGATTTATGGCCACACGCAGCAATTAGCTTAATCCAGCATATCCCTGATGGGATCATTAGAAGTACCTACATCCGCTCGTTTTCGTTTCGGCAAGCACATAAAAATATATACTATCTATCTATCAAATATTTAACGGAATTTACAACATGCTCAAAGACGTAATCATTTGGAATGATGATGGTAATGACCCAAATTGCATTTCGCACGGTCTGGCTAAAATAATATATTATACTTGCAGAGTTTAATTAAAATAAAATAACTATTATAAATATTTCATAATATAATTCCTACTGTTGGTTTTGTTATTATTTCATCACTTCGATTGCAATACAATATAATCCTAAATATAATAATAGTGAATCATCACAAAAGTCTCGATTGTATGCCTATTGAAAGTATCAATGAAGCGCAAAACCGAAGGACGACTTCTCCGTGTATAACTCCTCCAATTCCGTTGCGTGACTCGTCATCTCAAATGCAGAAGTCGCGCTACCTGAATACACAAAACTAACAACAACAACACACGGCGACATCATTGATCGTATGTCGTCTTCTCTTCGTGTATTTGTGTATGTGTGTGTGTGTGTGAGTTTGCGTCTGCGTCTGCCCTTAACTCAAAGATGTATATTTATGCGCGAGTGTCTGGGGCCTCTATTGTCCCTTTCACCGTTAGCAATATGGGCTTCCGAATATGCAATTCAGTCGTTCAAATATTTTTTGCTTCTGTATTTTTGTGAGTTTATGCGAGTATTGTGTGCCCGTATTTATACAGAAAGAATACGCATATATATATATATATATGTTTAGTTTATGTATGTAACATTGTGGATATGTGGATCTACCGAAAAGGAGCCGACTATATGTCGCGGGCTCGCCCAGTGCATATCAGCCGCCTCTCATACAAACATATATTTATAAAGTATATATATATATATATATACGAATCGATAAATACGCGACGAGCCGAAATAATAATCGAAACATAATTCCTTTTTTGGAAAGTTCTCTGCGAGCGCTACTGAAAAGATGAAATCAATGTGCGGCGGCTGATCGGGCGCAACCGCCGCGTCTTAAGTGGGCCTCAAGATGGTATTGCTGCGCCTGAACGATCGCAAAATAAATATAATAGTAGATATATGCAGACAAACACACACACACACTTATACACTCGCCATGACTCGCGGCAGTCTGCGCGTGCACTGGAAATTTGTTGTATATTAGAAGCGTCTCGCGAATGTTGTTTATGGTTTGACTGC
The DNA here is from genome assembly GCA_010015015.2 of Bolitophila cinerea. Taxonomy (NCBI): domain Eukaryota; kingdom Metazoa; phylum Arthropoda; class Insecta; order Diptera; family Mycetophilidae; genus Bolitophila; species Bolitophila cinerea. The sequence goes on from JAAAKO020023987.1 coordinate 6,229, forward strand.
AATAAAGTTCGGCTTTTCTGTATCTCTGTCTCTGTGTTTGTGTGTTTGTGTGTGTGTGCGATTTTATTCTTTTCCACAGAGGTCGATCCTCAAATCCATTTGGACCGCATTTCTATAATACATTATATACAATTTCAAAAGCATATCTTTGTGATGCACACACTACATAATATATATATTTTCAAATGTGGTCTGCGGTTTTTTGATAGAAATTTATATATATAGATTTTATAATTCATTTTCGGAATTCAAAAGTAGCACATCACGCTATATAATGCAGCGCTATTTTTTTTGTTTGGCCCCGGCACGATGGATTTTGGTGTCGCAGATGGCAGAGTGCTTTCAAACTATGTAGACGTCTTTTATGGAATTGAATAGAATTCTGCGGTGTTACCAAAACAAATTCTGCAAAATTCCTATGAAACAATTTGGAGAGGTAACCCGGGATTATTACCTCATTTTAAGTGGACCTTCAAAATATAAATTGGTAATTTATACACTGATAGAATTTCGAGTATTATTCCTATACTTAGTTTCGAAAGCCTAATGTTTTCTAAGTGTAAGTGTAGGATGTAAAAGGAAGTTCTACCTTTTTAGCAAGGATGAGATAAATGTTCCAGATTCTAGTAGCTGAATAGCATCATATAATTTTAAGTTTGTCGATTAAAAACTATTTTCCAAAAATATGTAGTATGAGAGAACAATCAATGCCTTTTCAAAACGATGAGCGATTGTATACATTATCAAAAAAGAATAAATTAAAATGGTATTTCTTAACAACAGCATCCACAATAGTTAATTAGTTAGTCGACCAGACGACGAGCCGCGCAATTGGGCATCAGTAGACGGTCTTTACATCGAATTTTAGTGAAAGACTTGAAGATGTTCCCGTACAAAGGGAAAACAGTGTATCAGCTATTGCCTGCAGATCGACAATCGCGTGTAACATTCTGCCAAGCCCTCTCTCCAAGCGGCCCTAAAAGACAATATCCAGTAAGAAGTGGAAAAATTATCGCCAGAAGTCTTGGCCAAAGTGATGAAAAATGCACTAAAACGAGCCCACATGTGCATCTGCTCTGGCTGCGTCCACTTGACTGATATTATTTTCGCGACATAACAGATAAAATTCTAATGGTCCAAATAAACGTTTAAAAAAACGTTTAAAATAATAACATTATTTCATTTATAGAAAAAGTTATAGCATCTTCATATAGGGTGATTACTTTTGCGCGACCTTGTTTTTAGTTTGGGCTTATATTTGTAAAAACCAATTTTCTGGCTTTTAAGTAAAATTAAAAGAAAGTCTATTATTTATAATAAGAATCATTATTAAAAAAATTGTAAGAAAATGTTCAGTAAATAGAAATAAAGTAAAAACTAGTAATAACATATATATTTGAAAAAGTTAATCGCTTTTATTTCTTAGGCATCAAATTTTATACAATAAAACGTATTGGATTTGTAAAGTAAATTTATTAGCTTAATTATATACAAATTAATTGGTACTTCTGCAACAAAAAAATGAAATAAAAAATAGTAAAACGTTTGAAATTTTAAGAAGAAAAAAACCTCAGAATATACAAATTATTTAAAAACGGGTCCTGGCCCGTTTATCAGTCATAAACCATGATAAAAATATAAATCTATTCAGATTAATAATACTATGATATGATAATAATGATTTTTCAACACAAAAATTCAAGAAAATTTAAAATAGGTTTAACTATAATACTTTTGTTTTGACCTGGAACTCACCGTTCTCTTTGCATCCGAAACCTTCATTTTTCTGGAATGTTTTTTCTTTATGAAATAATATATTATTTGTCGTCTATTCGTGTGTAAGTTTATTTTCCAAGTAACATTATGATTGTAATAAAAATATATTACATCAAAGTCTTGAAAAACTAGATTAGAATATAATTCAAATTTAACAAAGTAATTTTTTATTATAGTAAATGGTTTTCGCCTCCGTACGGAATTTGCCCGTCACAATAGCCCGTCGGCCAGTGTGATAACCTGCCGGAGTAACAAAAAAACCGTCTCAAACAAAAATCCGTTTCATTTTGTCCGTCACGGAGGAACTCCGTCAACATTTATCTGCTAGCATGATCACCCTTGACTGAAAAACCGTGACATAGACAAATCAGACGGTTTTCTGAACTCCGACGACGGAGAAATCACCCGGAGAAACCGTCTGTTTATCCGTCGGTGTGTATTTTGTATTTTGGGGCATCACAAGTGTGATAGGATCACTTTAGGGTTCTATCTCAAAATTTCAAATTGAATTATTTTTTATTTTTATTTAATTAAATATTGAGAATTAGGCCAAAATAAAAGATGAGGCTTAACATAAAATAAATTGACATATATCAAACATACTTGAACACTTTACGTTCTAGTGCACTTTGAACCTTGAAATTCTAAGTCTGCGATTTATTGATTAAAAATCGGTATACGATTATTGCTCAAGATCCTTCTAGTTGCAACAATCAAACATATGTTAAAAAAAAACTAGAACTAAACAGAAACCAGAACCATTAAAATATCAATGGGTTTTACAGATCTCCTGCTAGATAATAATAATGACCAATAATAAAATTATTATTTAAAATGTCATTTAAAAAAAAACGTATGTGAATATAATACCAAAGTTTCAAATTACAAACAACATTGTATGTTTTATTAAAAAACATTTTTAATAGTACTATGAAAGAAGACCTTAAACAAGTTCAGAGCTATTACTTCTATACATTCTGACAGTACTCTTGCACGCACACCACGCACACGCATGTCGCCTCTTGATTAATCGATCAAATCTACGTAATTACGTATCCAAAAACCATATAATAATATATCAATCAAATTGTATTTTGCATATATACATAAATATGTATATATGAAGATATACATTCAGCATAGATAATAAGCGAATAAAATCTTTTGTATACGAATATATATAAAACACGCATCGCATAATGGTTTTCATAAATATATTTACCTATATATCTCTATCTCTTTCTCTGCTAGCACAGCAAAAACACAAAACAAGTTAAATTTATTGCTAAATAAAGTTGTACTTACAAATAATGATAGATAGATTAATTACCGAGTGCGGCCGCCGTGTTTCAGGTATTCATTTTCAATAAATGTTGCGTGAGTATAAATCTACAAGACTGTTAATAAGATATAATATGCTATATGTATATTTCAGATATTCATGGACCACCTAATGTAATAATAATAACATATTCAGATTTAACTGTTTCAATGATAAGTAATTGCGCTTAGGTAACTTATGTGTGTGCGCTGTGCAAACTCAACGTGAATTCCCGTTCGACCAGGTGATTTTTTCGACCACAGTCACTTTGGTAGAGTAAATCGAGTGCGTGTATCTAGTTCAGTTTTGTTGGATTTCTTCTTGTGATTTGTATCTTTTAGATCTTGCAGAGAGATACTTAAAAAAACGTGTTATCCGATTCGGCGCTAACCTGAAACCAGAACGTGCTGTACTTTTTTAGTTGTTTATGGTTTTGCTGTTGTTAACCACAATCGCACAGTGCAAATTTAATATGGGCAGTCTATCAATGCCATCAGACGAATCTCATTCGGGTGCCTATATATATTATTGACGTCAGGTCGACAGACTCAAAATAATATATAGATCTCTTGCTTGTGATTAAATTATAACGTATACACTAACACACACACACACACACACGAATTTTACAATGCGATGCACGCATAATTTATCTGTAATAAATGGTCTTAAATGCGTGCACCGATTCGGAGGCATCGATTTATCACAACACGCTCGAAATGGTGCTATTAATATTCCCGGAGAGGCTGCCGGCCGTATCTCGGAAGCAGCCATTCCAATCGCGCACGTTATTTTATTATATTTTATATATACCGTTGTCCGACACGCAATATGTATATATATATGTATAATACCTGTAATATCTCCTCACGCGGCCAGATAACGAGATTGATATTCCTTTGAAATACGTGAACCAGAATAAATAATAAATCTTGTATAAAATATATTAAATATTAATATTTGGAGAGAATGCATATACTATAGCTATATACGGTGTATATTATATGTCCGGATAAGGATCACTTTCAGAAGCAAATTCCATACTCCACACTCACACACAGACAGAAATGCACATCAAAATCTTATCTCTGCCTTTTGATGAATTATAATGTATTTACTATATCTATACAAATATGCACTATATCTGTATATGTATATAAGTGTATAAATGCAACAGTATGCGATATATATATTTAAAATGCATCGGTGCAGCAGTGCAGCAGCGAATCATAAAACGTGTTTTCTCGGTGAAGACTGTTTCTTCTTCTTCTGATTTTTTTGTGTTTTGTTTTGTTTTTGTTGTTGCCTGGCTCGGCTTGTATATATATATGTGTTCATCTTCTTGTGTTGTCGCTCTACATGCTTCATCATAGTGGCAGTGGTTGTTGTTGCTTTTTCTGTGGCGATCTTGAAAAACCGTACAATACAGAGCATTCGGCGATTTATCCGATCTACACACGTATGTACCCCATATATACGATGTTTATGGTCTCGCGGTCTACCTGTGTATCTCATCGAATACGGTGAATGCAAGTATATATATATATATATACAATACACATATACATATATATATATATATACGTAATATATTCTGTCGGCTGAAAGATTAATGTATTCGATAATGTCAAATCTACATATCTCTTATATTGGACATGTTAAAATTGCTGAAACGGAAATGATTTAATTAGGCACATCTGAGAATATTTCACATATTACTTGTGCGCTATCTATAATAAAATTGTATATATATATAATATGATATATATATATGTGTATATATTATATGTTATATAAAGTAGATAGATATATGGATGCAGACATAAGTCGATACTTATACATATGTCAGACGCAGACGCGCATATTTTTTTTAATATTTGGTCGAGATTTTTTGATATTGTTTTCTGGTGCTGGTTGTTGTAGTTGTTTTTGTTGTTGTTGAGTTGAGTTCTCAAGCGCGAGCGCTCACAAAAAAGGGTTTCATTCATTAGAATATATTATATACATACATATACATCAATTTATACATATGTGTTTTTCAGTTGAATTTTATTGGGATTACTCAACCTTTATGGCACTTCGCTTATTGCCCTCCTCATCCCATATAGTATTTTATATATAGTGATTGTAAACGGTGTGCGCTCGGCAACTGCGTGTCAATTTAATTATTCAAACCTGCGGAATGTGTTCTTATTCTGCTCGGAGAGAATATCCAATTAGGACTCTCCAATTATTGGAAGGTCATTTTTAATTGTTTAGTGTTTTGTTTTATTTTTTTGTAATTCAAAGCTGATGATGAAAAACCTGTAAGAAATTATTGGTTATAAATTACAGTATTTTTACAATTGTTTGTGTAAAATTATAAGCAACAAACACAAAGCAGACTAAAATAATGTGTAATAATAAATGCCTAATATTTAAAATGATAGATTAATAAATAAATTAAAGATAAATTTAGTTGATATGGTAATATAATTATTAAATTACCTTTAATAAAATCTTGCTTTAAATTTTCACTAAGATATTATTTATTAATTTATATAAATAGAAAATAAATTAGATTATTTATTTAACAGATAGTACTTCTATAGCTTCAAATGAATCAAATTATCTCCTATTAGGGACAGAGATCGAACAAAATTCAAACTTTAAATTGCCCTAACTTTTTACAAATTCAAACAGTTTTAAATTTAATTTAATTCTGATTAAATAAGTGAATACAAATAATTTGATTATTTTTGCTTGTAGAAATTTGCCAGCTTCTCCAGTAACCCTAATGATAGCGCCTTTTTGGTGGCTTCTGAGACCTTCTTGCTCACTGCATTCCATTTATTTCTGAAATATCTCTCATCTTTGGCTTCCTTCTTTGTTTCGTTTAATTTTGTTTTGGTCAGAGCCCAATATCTCTTAACAGTATGAAGCTCTGGACAATTTAGTATTTTGGCTTTCTTTGGAACTATTTCGATGTTATTGTTTTGCACCATTTGAGGGACACTTTGATGTAGTTGCAGGCCAAAAGAAAGTAGAAATTCTGTGTTTTCTAATAAATGGCAGCAATCTTTTTCTCTTTCACATAAATTTCACCATTAATAGTGCTAGTTTCTACGTAACTCTTACCTTACTTCTTAGCCCACAAGTTCAAATCGCTTGATACACGAGAAACTTCTTGGGGAACTTTAAATTTAGTTTTGATCTAAATTATGTATCGTCTTTTCCTTGTTCTTTTGCGGTATAATACTGCGGACCTGGCAATTTTAAGTCTTAAGGCCCGCAGCTGCTTCGATTTTACAAACTAAATACTAGCTGCAGTATTTCTTCTCTAACAAAGCAACTATTTTCTTAGACTTCTGTGGGCATACGAAACCTTTTTTCTTCCAGAACCGATTTTCCTAGCAACGTTCAAGTGTCTGTCAAATTCCTTTAGAACATTTCTGTGGCCTGGTTTTCTGACTATATTGCGGATTTTATTTAGAAAATCAAACAATTAATTCGTTTCTTCTCACTTCCGATGTTCCGATGTCATAATTTTGTGTTTATAACATTTCAAAGTTAGAATTTTTTCAAACTCAGTCCTTAAAAGATTAAATTTATCAATTTTCTGCAGACAAACAAAAAGTTATACATACAAACCTTTCAACAGTTTTTTTATTTAAAAAAAATATTTAGAAAAACTGATAGATTTAATATAGATTACTGATGGATTTTCTAGAGATTAAAAAAAAAAACAATTTTCTTTAGAAACATGTTGATTTTACGTATAGCAGATATAAATAATCCAAATTTTCCTGATAAAATTAAGCACATACTAGGTATATGATTACCCTTTAGTCAGTGTAGTTTACACCTGGTACTGTAGAGCCAAGTCCATGCAACCTTGCGACTCTGCTGGATATCCTCAACTGAACTACTTTCGATTCAAACTAGACCTGATAAAATTACCTATCAAATATATACAAAGTCCTTGTAACTACCAGCATCGGAAGAAAATGTATTCTATTCTGATAAAAGCTTTGAGTTATAGGATTTTAGAATATATTTATTGGTTAAAGCTACATATATACCCACTGTAAACATACATACCACAATATGAAAACTTTTTCAATGTCTATTTCATCAAAATCTAAACAGAAAAATACAATAGGTCTCAAATCATAAGAATCAACTAAGTTTGGTTCGTGTTATCGAATAACGATTTATTATTTCAAATAATTTAGCAAAAAAACACACAACAATTGTTTAAGAAATCTCACTGCGTTTTTTAATGTTTTAGGCTTCTATGCCAGCTTAGCAATTATGAGAAAACTTATGATTTCGATTTGTCCATACATTCGTCATCTATTTAGTATCAGGGCCTAAACCTTACGCCTAATAGAAAACTGAAATTTGGACACTGATTAGTGTAAAAGAAAAAAAAACATCCAAGAATGTTTTTCTTAATTTACACATTTACACATTTAAAGCTATTCCAAATGTCCCAGGAAAACTTCCGAAATATTTTTTAGTATATAGCAATTAAAAAAATATAAATAGGCGCGTTCTCTATTTTGGTTTACATTGAAAATTATTTTTAGGGTGTTACAAATACATATTTATATATATTATTTTAATATTTAGATTGCATCTTTCCAAGCAACCAGATATAAACCAATATCAAAATAATAGCTATATTTGGTAAAGGGTTCCCAGAAATAATGAATATGATGTTTTTAATGAAGATTACAATTAAAAGGTTTCTAGGTTTCTAGATTTTTTAATGCAATCTAAAAAAATGTATACAAGTAGGTGTAGAATAATTGCTTTCCTATATATTTTTAGAAAATACAAGTAAACGTAAATACTAAAAAAATAAAAACTTTTCGATCATATTATTTTTTATTTACATACAAAATATGTAGTAGGCTTTTTCATTTTAAATATATTTAAAATTTTAAGAAGATTGGATAATATTTGGATCAATCATTGATCACTTTAATCTCAATCTAATGAAATTTCTAGTATATTTAAGTGTTTTGCATATTACATGTTATGAAATTTAAAGCATAAGCCTAAAACAAAGTTGGACTGTAATAAAAAAAAATGTTTTTTTAATATAAATAATAATAAATATAATATATATAAATATATAT
>JAAAKO020023998.1:0-14451 GCA_010015015.2 Bolitophila cinerea
ACCAAGCGCCGGTTCGGGACCTATGAAGGCTGTAGTTGAACCCTTACGGGCTAGCTCATCAGCCTTCTCATTTCCCTTGTAATCGGTATGACCCGGTATCCATATGAGTTCAACAGAATTAAGTTAGCATTGGCCTAATCATTACTGTATAGATCCATTATACTACTTTAAAAGATAATCCCCATATATTCCCAAAAGCTCTGCAAAATTGTCAAAATGCTTTTAAAGATTTATTAGTTTTACTCTTCAAGTGTTTATTAAAAAGAAGTTTTCTATCTAATATAACCTCATATATTTGACTTCTGAAAACAATTTGAAGTCTTCATTTAATAGTATAAAGTTTTAAAATAAACATATTTCATTTTATTGGAAAAAGGAAAAAATGTTGATTTAGACGGATTAACCGAAAATTGATTTTAAAATAGATACTGCTTGTTGCATAACGTTAATTATAGTACCTTCATCTTTACTTGATATAAGGAATGAAATATCATTGTTCGATAGCCTAGAATGTTTAATTTATAGAGTTATTTCATTTACTAGGCACCACAAGAGAGGTGAAAGTACATACCTCTGTGGATAGCCTTGACAATTATAACATGTAAACTGAACTTTTTCGAGTCACAGCAAATTGTGTGATTTTGAAGCATGTTGATCATCCAATTGACTAGCATGTCGTCAATTCTAAATTCATCAGCAGCTTTTTTTAGCGATATAAAGAGTTCATTTTATTAAAAACACCTTCTCAGTCTAGGAAGACTATCACATAATCTCTCGAGTGTTTTAAGTACAAACGATGTTAAACTAATTGGATGAAATGAGTTTCCTGAGTTATAGTTGTCTTTCCTGGTTTTGGAATAAAGACTACTTTAGCCAATTGTCATTTTGTTGGGATATGTATAAGTGCCAGGCTGGACTTCCACAGTTGGGTCATTCAACCCAGACATACTGTGTCAAGTTTCTGTAGCATAATTGTATAGATGCCGTCCGAGCCTGCCACTTTGTACGGCTTTAAGGAAAAAAGTCTATATATTAAATTGATAGAGACTAAGCTCCATTTTGGATGAAACTCCGCAAAATGTGTAGCATTGTGACAGCTAGGTTTAACTGATTCGGTAAGTGCACAAGTCAATTTACTGGCGGATCTATCGAGATCCTCCTTTGTGATTGGGTGTGATTTGGAATGTTATATTTACTAAGACGCTCCCTGAACATATTCCAGTTTGTTTTCTTGGGATTTATGTGTTCAGGTAAGTCTTTTATGTTTATTTTATGATCAGACATTGATACATCAGACGATACGTGCCAATTAGTGATTGAACTTGCTAATCTGGCTGGTTGCTAATCTGTGGTCAATTACCTCTTTCATTACTTTGGTAACGAACGTGAGCTCGTTACCATTATTTAAAACTAAAATATTTGAATTTGTGATATAAAGAGAAGGTAGTTAATCCTGGAATTTTAAGTCGTTTGATGACTCTGTTCCATGGCTCCTGTATAAGTACCATTTTATCTGCCACTTTGCCAAGACAGACCTTATATTGCTCATGGCTGCTCGGCAATGTTGCAGCTTACACTACAATATTTTATTTCTTGCCTGACTCGCAATCGGAATTATCGCTTCCACGGTAAATCCTTCATGGTTTGTCGCCTGTATCTTGTGCTGTTATACGACCACTTTTGTAGAGGCCTTATAGTAACAACACCTTTTCTGACCATAATGTTTACATTCCTGTTACCAGGATTCCCTTCTGTCCAATCGTAGGTTGAGCGGTCTTGATTGCGGCTGAATCCACTGGTTTGACACTCTGATGGTCCCGGTACTGTCAATGAAGATGGAAAGTCAAAGGTGATGATCCACTGTGGCAGAGACAATATTAAAACAGTAAGGCTAAATTAGAAGTCAGATTTCGCCCGGTATTTGCAAGATAACACGCTCGGGACTGGTTTATTTACAACTTCCAGCCATGCAATCGCACACTCCTTCGGCGCGGTTTAACCTTAGAGTAAGTTAATGAGTTGGTCCGCGATTCAACCTTTTGTTTGTTAATGGGGAGTTGGTTCAGGGCAAGTTATCATTGCTTTTGCGGCCTTCACCATTGTATGCCATTAAACTCCCATTCCCAGATCTGCGAGTACTTCTTCAGATATAAGAAAAAACCATGGCTCTTAACTATATGTACCCACTTTATCAACTTAGTCACATTCTCTTGAGGTAATCCGGTGTCGTACCGCATAAGTAACGAGGATTAACCAAAACAAAATAACTCATTTGACATTGACAGTGTTACTCTCTAATAACCGACAGGAAACCTATCCGCAACCATGGAAACGCGCATGATTGGTACTCAACCCTCAGTAAGATCTTATTCATGACTATAGAGTCGACCAATGTCTCTAAAAGAATGCTCATTCAGTCTGTCATGGGTGGACCTAACAGTTTTCGAGGAAAATATCTCTAACATGTGTGGAAACAAAACTTTAAGGGCGTATGAAAACTCACTCGATTCGGCACAATTCGACTCGATTGCTCTTACAGACTTCGACTACTGCGGACTCTCTTACAGTGTTGCACTATTACCTATAATTTGTTTGTCCAATCAGGATTTTTTTTAAATATGGCTGGTTGGAAATATAATTAAGGGTCTTGAGGAGGAACCCATTCTAGCAGTATATCACTGCCTCCCTAAATATTCCCATATAAACTTTGTATGTATATTTCTCGTGCTAGGAGTATATACACTCCACTCGATCTTACTTACATATCCATTATTTTATGTATATCCGTGTAGCATTATTTAAAAAATATATTAAAACTATGTAAATGTTACATGCTAAACACGTTAAGCGATGGACAAATAAATTATAGTATAAATATAAACAAGAGAGGAATTACCGAGACGCAAAAGTATCTCAGACTCATGGTCTTTATTCCATATATAACATAGATATAGAGTAGAATGGGGCGGAAGAGCAAATTTTGGGCTCTATCGCAGAATCTATAAGAGATATGAAGTTGCGTTCTTTGATGGAAATGTATCCTTATCTTTTTGCTAAACTTTTTTCAAATTCCTATCTCTACATCGATTCTCCTCGAAACTTTCAAGTGTCTTTTTCAACCCACCAGGTGAGGGGAAAGAGCTATTTTTTGGTTTGCTGAAAAGACATGTAAAAAATAATAGTAAAGGCAAAATAAATATTTATTATAAGAATGCAAACCCTAATCATTTTAAAAGACCCTTTTGCACAAAATTGATACTTTTCTGGTAGTTGATTTTACAGTGAATCCGGAATGATTCAGATTGTGATGGTTTTTACGAAAATTTAACGCGTTTAATTGTCGCAAGCAACGTTGAACAAACGTTTCACGGTGACAGGCAAAATATACCTTGTAAAAATCTACCATAATCTCTTTTTTATGTTTTTGTTAAAAAAAGAAGAGAATGCTGCGCATGCGCTAGCAAACACTTTAGAAAACACACAGCCACATTTCACGGAAAAATCACAATAATTGCTTAACGGCATAAAATAAATCGCTCTCCAAAAAATAAATATGCGCTCCTAAAAAAAATTATGTGCACCTAAAATAAAATGAATGTGCTCCTAAAATAAAATAATGCACTTAGTAGGTGCGCATTTTTATATAATTAGGAGCACATTTTTGAATTTTTTGGTGAACACAAATTATTTTATTGGGTGGAGAATTTTCAATTACTTGGTGGACAATATTGAATTATATGGAGTAAGCTAAATTGGATGCCTGAATAAAATAATATAAATATGTATTTCATAAAAATTATAAATATACAAAAAGAACTATAAACGAAAAACAAAAACTATATCGTAAAAAGCACTGGTGAATTAAATATATGAATAACATATACATTTTTTTAAATGCCTAGCCTATACCTCTGCTTGAACTCGCTGACCCCTGGGGGCTAAATTAACTTAACCAGGCGCTACTTTTATTTCGGAATGAATATTACGATAATCCTCTTAAAGGCGGTATAAAGTATAATAAAATAACCTTTATTAAATATTTTTTTGGAGGTAATTGTGTTTAAGAGAAAATACCAACCTATAAATAAAAGCCTTAGGTTTTTTTAAAGCCATACTCTTGAAGTAGAAGCTTTATTTCGTTTTCCATTCTTTTGTTCAAATAAAAACTATTAATTTAATTAATTTAATATAATTAATTAAAAAGTAAATAAATAGGTATTTATATTTTATTAAAATTTGTTATTTTATTTTATATTTATTATAAAAAATATTTTTTTTATTAAACACCTTTAGAAAGCATGAAAATAATTTAAAAATAATAAAAATATCGTAGGTTCCAATTTTTAAAAAAATCCGCCAATTCCAAGAAAACTTTCATTTTTTAAGATAACAAAGAAAAGCGCACTAAAGATAAATAATCCGCACACACGGTTGTCATGAAATAAAAATATGTAAAAAATATCTTTCTGCAGCCGTTAAAAAAACCCTTTTGGCTCGTCTAAAAAAAATGCAGTTCGTGTAATCGCATTGCGCAGTCGCAACTGTCGTTTTTGGTTAATTTTCACAGCTGTCAACAGAGACTTTGGCAACTGCTATTGCCAAAGTTACAGTTAGCAGTTCAGCGTTTTATTTTTTTAAACGAAGCATTCTTCAAATGGTTTAGATTTTTTTTTTTTATAAATTACATAATTAGAAATGCTCACCTCATTTTTTTGGATTTAGTCAGCACGTATTTCGAATACTTCCAGGAAATCGGTTCAGCAAGCATCTAATGGAGAGAAGAACAAAGAAGTTCTCAAATTGAAATGGTGTATTAAAAAATCCAACTCTTACTGACTTATTTCCTTTTTATTGAGTCCATGATTATAAATTTAAATGTCTTTCTATATCTTCAATAATAAATATATATATTACAGTGATCGCCATTGAACTAATTTCAAGTTTGGTCTAAAAACAAATAGTGGATTCTATTAAACAAGGATGGATTCTATCTATACAACATGAAATCTATCAAACCAGGATAAAGTATCTAAAAACCTTGAGTTTATAGTACCGATGTTGATTAAAGAAGTTGGGTAAATCTTGAGCCTTATTTCTGAACTGAAGAATATTTTAAGACTAACCCTGACTATACTATATTGTGTATAATTCCAACAGACACATTTGCGGCGATAAGTTGTTTCTATGGATACAATGGAGTGGCTTTTTTATGGTAACTGAGTTTTTTTCACAAAGAAAATATCTAAAAACGTAGATGGAATGTTTGGCTTTTATTTATTGTAAATCAAAAATTTAATAATTATTATTTTCAGAGTGTCCCTATCAAGGTCAACGTGGTCTAAGTGCTGGTTTCAATATTTTAAAGATCCAAGAGTGGACGCATAAAGGCCTCGCGAGCGACGCGATCATAAACATTATTTGGACTTAACTTCGTTTACAAATTTTAGTCACTGTCCCTAAATTTAATATTTGCCCAATATTTTTTGTCATTTTAAATATTCAATCATTTTATTTTTGACTGACTCACTGGAAAATTTAAATGATTACTTGATTACACGAACTGATACTACTGATACTTAATTATAATAATTATAAAGTTATTTTTTAATTACAATCTCTTTGTAAAAATTCTATGATTTTCTTAAACGAAAGTTGTAAAAATCAAAATCCATTTTTTTATTAAAATTAAAGTTTAAAATCGTTGTTTTCATTAGTAAAAAAAGTCATATTTTTAGTAAAATATTAATATTTTTATGAAAAATCATTGATTTTATATTTTATTGAATAATAATTTGTGATTTAATCAAATTACCAAATCAGTGACAATTAGAGCCAGGATAAAAAAATGTAAATATACATTTGTCTGAATGCAATAAAAACATTCCTTTAAGAGTACTAAAATAAAGTTGATCAAATTTTTAATCAAATGAGACTAGTTCTGGCATATTTAACAATTTTAAATGTACATTATTTTCAAACAAAATTGGTTTTCCAAATTTTTACAAGTATGGTTAATATGAACTTTTTGTTCACATTTTTTTTTTGTTATCATTTCGAATTCGAATCGGATAGCTTGCATATTTTCAACAATTTAAAGTTATTAAACTGGCATATCCATTATAAAATGTAGAAATACCATTCATATTAGAAAAATATACGGTTAATAAAAAATGAGCAGCTATTTAAAATCCGCGAGTTGAAATTAATGAAATGTACCCTGTTAGGCCGAAAGTCGTTAAGCCGATAATAGGCCGAAATTCATGAGGCCAAATGAGCCATTAAACTGAATGAGCCATTACGCGGAATGAGCTATTAGGCCAAATAAGCGATTAGGCCGAATGATCCATTATACCGAATGAGCCATTAGCCAAATTATACATCTGGCTGATTGTCATCAGTCTGAATGAGCCATCATTCTAAATGAGTCATTACGCTGAATGTAGCCATTAGGCCGAATAAGATATTAGAATAAACCAATAGGACTTATGAGCCATTAGGTGCAATGTTTGTCACATTTTTACACTTAAAAATAATACCATCATATTAGGCAATTATTAAAATGACCAATAGGAAAACTCATTAATTTTTTGAAAGGGTATCTCTTCAAGACCCTTAAAAAAGAAATACCAAATAGCCATATTTCAAAAAGCGTAATTGGAATATTTAGGAAGGAAGTAATATATTTTCTATAAAAGATATCCTTCTCAAATATTTATATCTAAATTATATCCCAATTCTACTAGCATTATGCTACGAGTCTCAAATAGACAAACACTGCTGGATATTCGGCCTAATGGATTATTGTGCCTAATGACTCATTTGGCCTAATGGGTCATTTGTTTTAATAGAACATCTCTACATCTCTAATTAATGACTCATCCGGCCTGATGACATTCGGGCTATTGGCTTTTGGCCTTATGGTATATTTTCCCTTTTGGGTCATCTATCCTGATGACATTCGGCGTGAAGACATTCCAATTAAAGACATGCTGCTTAACGACTTTCGGCTGAATAGCCCACACTGTAGAACATTTTGCGAGTGAGTTCTATAGATTAATTCGTAGTTTTTTCTTCTTCTTGGTTTACCTTGTTTTATTATGCTCGATAAACAAGCATAACCGCTGTTGTTTGTTTTTTGCTAATATTTTTATGGTTTTAGCTTGAACTTTGCTAATTTTTATACTTAAAATAAATCATTATAAAAATATTAGTTCTCTTATATTATCATTGGTCTATAAACGCAGTTCATTAAAAATAAAAAGGCTGTGTACCTTTCCGGAGCCTATTTCCCGTTGCTCCGCAGTCGGAAGACATGCAATCTTATTCGGTTTCCTTTATTCCCGGGGTTGCATTCATAAGATTAAATACAAATCGGAAAAAAGTTTTATACTATCGAAACACTTTTACCTCTTGCACAAAAGAGGATGTGCATTCCGTTGCAATGCATATAAAAAAACGAATCATATACATAAATCGGATGCAATATACTTTAATCTCCTATATATATATATATATTTATACTCGTTAAAACATTATATATATACACCGCACCAGAAACTTGTCTGCGTTAAACATATAAACAAAATAAAAAGTTATTTACAAAAAACGGTTATTTAAATACACAAATCATGGATGAGTAATACAGCAAGTATTTGCATATAATCCGCACGCACACAGCCACATACACACATACACTCATGCTATACAGTTCATTAAATCGTATTACTCGAGATCGCGAAATATTACACGCAGACTCACTCTCTCACACATACACACTCACAATATATACCGTCCATTAGGCGATAATACTGTGGGCACTGTTGCTGGTGTGGCATTAATGCACGTCATTCATAGACTATACGACTACGTCACGGATTCAAGCCGCTGCTGCTGCGCGAACTTACCTTTGAGCAACCACACAGGTAAACCGCGCGCCACGCCGAGCCGATGCCGCTGCGATCGTATGTGTCTGCGCGCAGAGTTCAATACCGTGCGAGAGTCGTGTGCCCGCGCTCTCGCGAGTATAACAGCGGCTAGCTGTCTTTCTTAGCCGCTTCCGTGCCTCAGTCAGTGTCTGAGTCTCTAGGAAAGCGCATGCAATAAGTCTTTGGCTGGTTCGTGCGTTCGCAAAAAGACTTAAGTGCGTTTGTGTTTGTTCATTCTTTGAATTCTAAATTGAATTTAGTGCAATTTATTCAACTACATACATTCTGTGGGTTTTTTTTGTGTGTGTACTCGTGTACGTGTTATTGTTGTTGTGTTGCAGAGCAATATTTTGAACCCCCGGGTGCGTTTATATATATATAAAGTTCGTGCGAGAACGTGAGTGAATATTATATAGCCTGTCTTAAGATCACTGTCCGCCTCCGTGTCGCGTCGTCCGTTGATCACCACACAATTCGTCAGTGATTGCGAAATTGAAATTTTCTTGTGATTGAAATTATTTAAAAAAATATATATTTAAGTGTATTACTCTGCACTGTATTTAGATACAAGAAGAGAGATTGAAGTGTTTTAAGTGAATTGTGACCGTTTTGGTATTTAAAGCCGGAGAACCTGAGGGATTTGCAAACAGCTGATTTCTGTGTCGACCGGATCTTTTTTTGAGGATAACTCAGTGATAACTTTGCGGGGATTAAATCTAAGGTAGATTTTATATTTGTAGTCGTACTATATACTTTGTTTATACATTTTTAAATATTATATGTTTAAAATCAAGCGCGGTGATCATGTGTTGTGTATGGACATTTTGTAATGTATATAATGTTTACAGAACACATAGTTTACTGTGTATAGTGAAGTCATCGCTATATAGATATTAAATTTTCAGATCTTGCTATTAATAATTAACGCAAAACCGCAATTATTTTATTGAAAACAAGGCATCATTAGTGAAATCAGTTGAGGCTGATTTAAGGATTAAAAGAATCAGCCCGAAAATCCTATATAATTATATATTTGAAATTGTTTTTTTTTATATTTCTTTTGGACAAGCTTTTAAGTTTAAAACGGCTTACAAAATTGACGAAAACAATAGATAACCAAAAAAAATTTATGTTCTTGCAAAATTATCGACAAAATGTCATCGTGACAGTCGATAATCGTTTGTGGGGTCGATAACTTGCAGTGTCGACGATATGGACATTAAATTGTTGTCTGTTTTTTGGCAGGTGGTTATTTTAATTTTTAAAATAACTTAACATAATGTTTTTTTTATTATTTCTTAAAAATATAAAATATTAAAAAAATATATTAATTTAAATTGTAATACCTTTGTTCTTTTCTCTAAAGATTATAATAAAAGTTACTTGCGTACCTACTCATTGTGCTCCAGCTATCATGATAGAGGTCCAACCTTACAAATTTATTGGTTTATTTTAAGTTACTGTGTTTCAAGAATTTCCTAATATACATTCAAAGTTTAGTGCAATTTGGACTTCACACTTTGATTTATTCAATTTAACAGTCTCTGGGTAGAGTCAAAGCTCACTTTCCATTCTTTTTTGCAAACCCATTTTTGAGCTAATATAACTACAATATTGTTAAGTTTAGATACATTTTCCAGATGATAAAAAATGTCGTTTGTTCTCTCAAAAGCTCAAATAAACGCAAATGAGATCAATGCAAAAAAATAGTTCTGTAAAAATAAATTATTCTTTTGCAATCTCTTCTTAATTATTTTATTATGTATCAAAAAATTTCCAAAACATTCCCCCAAAATCATTTTTATACATCATGCTTCCAAAAACGGTTTCAGCAAATAAACTTGCCCCAAGAAATATCAATTTCATCAATAGAAACCCCAAAATCTCAAAGTATGTATGACGGTTATGGATTTGGATACTTTCGGAAACAGGTTTATAAAAAGGAGAAAAAGCTGCTTCATAACGACTATTAAAATTTGGGAAAGCTTTTTTATGTAGTTTGAGTAAAAAGAGCGGTGTGTTTTTCTGATCCTATCTCCATCATTGTTCAATGATCATTACAATTGGATGATATCTCCTAAGCTCAGTATTCTGATCTGGTGATAGCGGACTGTGAAGATAGTAGTAAAAAGTTTGTTAGTAGCTCGCTACTAAAGAAGCTAAAGGTACTTATATTCTATTCGGTAAAGTCACAACAGAAAGGAGAAACAGGATGGTAGCCCAACGAGCAATCGGATTTCCGAAGGACGATACTCCCTTTCCACTCCCTCGCTTGGTTTCTTCGAAGCAAGTTTTACGCTGTCATAAAATACAAGCAAAGCGGGAGGCAAGCGATTGCTTCTGGGAGGTTGTTCAGAAGCAAGTTATAAATAAAAAATAAATAATACATTTTTTCAAACATTCAACTAATTCAAGGTCACTACTCCAAATTATGAAACTTTCACTCATAAGTAGTTTGGTGGCATATTCAAGAGTCAAAATTTTGAACCAACTAGCTTTTGTTCGTTAGAAGCAATATCAAGGTTAAAACCTCCAAAAATCTATAACAATAACCATTTGGAAGTTAAATTATTTGTTGGGTAAGATAGAATCAAAATTCGAATCGGAGTATTTCCGCATGGCTATCAGACGACAGCACATGATCAATCTCACAGCTTTCCAGAAGTTGTACTGGAAAATGAAGGGTATTACGATTGCTAATATGAATCGAAGGACTAGTTTGAAGCAGTCGGAATGCAATTTGAAGCTCCTAATTTCGCGTCCTCAGATTCCACAGAACATTACTTTAACGTGCATACACTCACAGCTGTAGGCTCACAATTGAAGCTCTGGCTAATAAATGCTGTTAAATGTTTTGAAGTATCAATCACTACCCTAGCTGCTTAATTGTTCTTAGAACTAACCTTTTTGACCCAAGAGCAATTATTTCCCCAATCGAATAACGATCGACCAAATAAAAATAATTAAGGTACTAGTAAAATTCATTAAAACAAATGTATTCGATAGGTTTATAAGTATAATTACAGGACGCCTAAACGTAATCATAAAGATGATCATCTGTCATATGTGTACTAGTATTTAAATTTTACATAATTAATATGAGAAAAGGATGATTCTTAAAAATATGTGGATCTAAATATGAATGTATTTTATGATAAACATATTTTACTAGTGGATATTTTTGGTAATAAAATACCATATTTCAAATTGATCACGCGATTTCAAGCTAATTTCGCTTTGAAATTGAGCCAATTATAAGCTACCTTCATATATTCTGAATATCTTCGATTGTTACAGACTATTTTTAATAGTTATTTCTGAAATTGTAAAGATAAAAGAAGTAATTGGACGAAATACTTCAAAATCTATAAATCACCATTTTGTTTAGTAATCTGCAATATGTGGTATGTATTAAAAATTTATAAAATGTTTCAAATTTCAAAATCTTCTTATTAATTAGAGATATCTTTTAAGGCAAAATTATTTGTTGGAATTTAAACTTCTCGGGATAGACAATTTTTTTTTTGCGATCGATCAATCATTCGCGTTTGAAAATAATGCCGAAAAGCAAGACATTTATAGTTTATATACATCGTCATTAGTAAAAAAAACTTCAAATTTATATAAAAACAATAACCACTTAACCACTGTAAAATAAATGGTAAAAAAATTATAAGCTTTGGACCGGTCCATCTTTTGAGTCACATGAAATTTGAGCTCGTTTGATCCATATTTTTGGTTTGTTGATTAGTTTTTTGTTGTTTTTTTGTTTATGTTTTTTGCGTGCTTCTTTAGTGTCGTTAACAGGGAAATATCCCTAACTATCCATTTTTGAACATATTTATTTAAATAATATTCACAAATGCAATCCATTGCCATCATAACAATAAAATAATTTAAAAAATACTTAAAATTAAACAAAACTAAGAATACAACGAAATAAAACCAAATGTATCGAAAAAAACATACAAAACAATAAAATAAAGATATTTGAGAGATATTCTATGAAATCTAGCATAGCAAGCCGGTTGAAAATAAACTAAAGCAAGCTCGTACTACAATAAACACAAGCACCGATCGAACGGCGGCTGTTTGTTCTTATTTCAGTTTTATTTAGTTTAGTTTATTTAGTTCTATTTAAAAGTCAACCATTTATAATTCACACATAAATTGAGGTTATTGTCAATTCCAATTGCCAAATACTTTTTTCCAATATTAAAATTAGATGAAATCTTAATATACATAAATTTAACGAAAAAATGTTCCAATAAAGTGTAATTTTCCAATACCATATAAAATCCTATACAATGTAATAGTAGGCGGTTTTTTGTTTTACCGCTGTCACCAATGTTTTGTTTTTAAACACATACATGACATCTAAATATGCAATTTAGTTAAAAAAATAAATCCACTAATATATCTTGTTCTCGCATTACGAAATAGCTTTATATACAAAGAGTCGGTTTTTTAAGATTACCGCTGTCACCAATGGATACATAATATATATTTAGGATACATTTTTTGAACTATATTGAAATACCCGGGAAAACATTGTCATTGGATATTTTGTTTTTGTAATTTGATAACGAAATATTAAAAATTGGAAATAAATGGGAACAAATTACAGGGTGTCCAAAAATATTTTTAATAAGATTTGAAAGGCTTCTTATGTAATGTTACATTTTGGAGAAAATAAATCTTTCTTAACACTCTTTCCTGCTAAAATCAATATAAAACATACCTTTAAATTGATCTCAAAACCACCTATTTCACACAAACATTAAAATTCATGAAAACATTGAGACATTCGCAAGATTTATTACCACTTAAAGTGTAACTCGCCATTGAGAGAGAGAGGTGCAATTATGCATAAAGCACTTGCATTTATAAATATTAAAGAGTTCGTACTAAATAATATGTACGAGTTATATATCAACACAAAACATTCTACATAATCAACTTTATCAGCTGCGCTCGTGTACACAGCCGTTGCTTTAGAGTAGATGTTGCTATACATATTTTGAACAGACCGGTCCGGCTGCGGGCTACCATATTTGCAGAAACAACCTGCTTGGGATACACACACATGTACACATTATACTCACATACAGATACAGCACACACTCGATACATTGATATCGAACCGATAAACGCACATCAGTGTACACGAGAGAGTATGTGTGTGTGTGTGTGAATAGCCACGTATAAGATACACAAACTATACATAATAGTATATATGGTATCTTTATACTAGCACTGCACTATGATACACAGGCGATATATATACGATATACATATATTTTCCGGCGAACGAAGTATATTCGAAATCAGCACGCGCATAAACAAGTTTCGCATATAAATGTGCATTTATTTACATGCATATATTCTCGCGTATGTGCCTTGTAAGTATCTGAACATAGTATATATAGGTACCTATGTACTATACACAGTTTCTTTTAAAATTCTTGAATACGGTAGAGTCTGTGATTTGGTCTCATTCGATTTATTTGCATGCTGCAAACGAAATGCAAATTTATTTGCGGGTATGTTATATATGTTCGAGAGAATATTGAGTGTGTGTATTGGTTTTCTTTTTTTTATTGTCGTTTGAGCGGCTGCTGGCCTATGCGTCGCAGGATTGGTCGTCGATCGTCCATCGAATGAGCTTTTTGAGATTTTGTCGTGCACGACAACGACTCTGCAATGACTCTGCAACGCACATAAACACCAGAAACATATATACATAATTAAAATCCACCCTCGCACGCGAAATTCTATGTTCTTTACTATGGGAAAACCAACATGCAGAGAGTGCTCGCAAAGTTTATGTTTAACCGTCGATCGTAAAACGGATGGTGTCAGGCGCAGCTGCAACCTATACCTGAGGTCTGGTGGCGTGGAGCATGTCCGACGTCCGTCTTGCAGTGTGTAGGTGCGTTGGCGATGGAGTTTTAGCATGTCAGACTTTACTGTGAGGAAATATTGTATTGACTAAACAAAACGTGTATAAACTTGTAGATATAGATAGTGTAGACTTTATTTGCTGACCTGTATGGTATTCGTTGTTGAAGTTTAATTTATTTTATATGGGCGACGGGTAATTGGATTTTTATTGAGATCAATATAAAAATACGACCAGGAACTCTAGTAGTAACCCAACTTAACAATTTACAACGGCATTTGCTTAAACCCAGATTTGCGACGGTTTCAAATATCCACTCAATAAATTGAACATACAGCTTACATAATTCGGTAAAGATTTACATGACTACTAAAAGATAACATTATTCATCATGTTCAAACGAAAACCACTATTATATTTATATTTCATTGATTTGGAAAATAATACGTTAGTTGTATTGATTATTTGGATATTTTTTTTAAAGCTTAAGAAAACCTATAAAAATGGAATTGCAGTATTTGTTTTTGTTGTCAACATCCACATCAAAATTTGCAGAATTGCATACAAATTCACACTAAGGACTAAGGAAGTAATTTCAATAATTGTATTTTACATTTTATTTTA
>JAAAKO020024009.1:0-14449 GCA_010015015.2 Bolitophila cinerea
AATCTCCAACAATAAACAACGTGTCATTTTCTTTTACGTCAACATGACGAAAAAAACTAGTCAAAGCTTCGGCATAAGAACATAACACATTGTCTGCAGCACCTGAAGGGATGTACAAGCAACACAAATAGATCATTTTACAGTTTATAATGAGTCGAACATTTATAATTAGAATGAAACTGAATGAACAAATGGTTCGTTCTGGATTTTTACATAAACAACGAATATCGCCAAAATTTGACATAATTTTGCGACACCCTATTTTACACATCATCTGCAAACCTCTGAAATACTACTGAAGTAAGGAATATGTATAAGATCATTTATAAATAGGAAGAATAGTCCAAGGACAGAACATTAGTGTATACTACATATAAAAATAATTTAACAATTTAAAAAATATTTTTAAAAACAAGCATCTTTTCTTTATTTTTGAGTTTAAAAATTTATAAACAAGACAAAAATCAGCTAAAAAATCATAACATAAATATGCTAAATATACATAAAAAATAAACAAAAATAATAAAAAAGCTAAAATTACGAAATAAAGATTTATAATAATAACAAAATTTTCATAGCACGGGATTTATAGCTGACATATTTTTTGAGTTGGGTTAGGAATTCTGTGTATTCCAAATGTAGTATATTAAATTCCACGATTTCAATATCAACCAGTAAAGCTAAAAAATAAACAAAAAATAAGCAGATAATTAGGCATTCAAATTAATCAAACATACAAAAACAAAACAAAAAAAGAAAAATATAAGATAAATTACAATACGAAAATTTTAACCTACTTATTCAAAAATGTTGCAAAATAAATTATTCCTTAACTACTTTCAAAGAGAAGATAACAATATGGATCAATAATAAATATTTTTTTAATAAATCTCTACCTTTTTATATAAACAAATAAGGTATGTTTGTAAAATTGTATACAATTAAAATATATATTTAAAAAAATAAAAAAATAACAAAGATAAATATTTTTTCTTAATGGATAGCAACAAAATAACAATTTATGAATATTTAGTTTTATTAAGAAGCAAATTTTGTTAATACATTTTATGTTGTTGTTAAAAAAAAATTTACATTAAAAATTTTGCATGGAAAAAATAAATTTGTATTACATTTCCTAACTATAAACATATATATATGTAATTAAAATTTGGAAAATATCCGCTAAATATATTACATGCATATTGCATAAATCCAAAAATTGTTATTAGGGAGTATATTTGTATTTTTTAAACCCCTCTCAAGGCAGACAATCGTCGCGTTTAACAATTGCAGAGACTCAAAAGTTTCACTTAGACATATATACCCACCAAAAATATATTCAATATATTCCATTAAAAAGTCATGCATAAAAATACTATCGCACAATAACGAATAAACAAATCCACACAATGAAAATATCACAAACATTAAATTCGTCTAAACAGACCTCAGAGAATAATATAATCGATGCGATAACCTCTCAGGCGCGCGTAAAATTTAAACAGTGTGTAAACGGAAATAATATAATTATATTGCAATATGTATTTGTTGTTTGTATTATTGTAAATTGTGATTATAGATTATACACATGCACGATTTTGTGTGACTGGCGGAAAATTTCCTTGTGCGCATGTAAAGAATAAAACGTATCGATAAGGATTTCTGAAAATAGAATCTTCTGCGTGTATTATTTGTTTGTGTATCTCATTTCCATTCAAGACAATAATATTTAATTTTTGATATCAAAATGAATGAACTTGAAATACAAAATATGCGTCGAATACAGTTAATTCTTGGTTGCGGCGGTTCTTCTTTCCTTTCTCCGTGTCTTGCCTCGCCTTCTTTGTTTGTAGCTCGGACACTTGTTGATATTTTTATGTTTAACAGTGTATTTTGTCTCACTGCATTTGCTCTTGTCTCTTAATAGCGAAACACGTCAACATGTCAACAAACAAAAACGACGAATGACGCACGACTCTCTTCCGACATTGCGTTCTTCCAAGGATTCTCATTCTATTTTTAAACTCGCATTTCGCATTTTATGCAATTATTTTTGAATTTGTCCAATGTTGAAGTTGATCCAAATTCTGAATAGCGATAACGATTAACGAATGAGTACATCAACCAAATTTACTGCCGCTCTTATTCTCGCTAAATTTGATTAGTGTACATTCTTGAAAAATCTCTCTCTTCGCGTCACACAATAATATATTCCTGATAAACGCGAATGCGAATAACAAAACCAAAACAACTTCTATAAATAAACACACACACAGACACACAATATATGATGCGAATAGCGAGCGATTATATGCAGTATGTTATGATAAAAAAACACATGAGCATTCGCTCTCGCAGGTCGCAGCGCTCCTTTCTATTCATTCTTCATTGAATTGATTAGCATTCTCGTTTTTCCTCTTTCGTACAAAATAGTCTCAATTTCTCAATCATTCAATCAACACGTTTGCCGCTTCGACCTTCTAGTTCTAGTCTACGCTCACGCACACGCACACGCGCACACCTCTCGCATCTCGTATCTCGTATCTTCTCATTTTAAATTTCTCTATACACATATATATTTTTGTTGAGAGCATATTGCCGGCTATTTGTATAGCGCATGTGAGTTTTCTCTGTTCCCTTCTTATTACAGCTTAAGAATCTCATTCGAACGCACGTTTTCGTGTGTGTATCCCCAAAAATCCAATTAAACTATTGAGAAAAGTATTTCTTTGACATTTCTTTTTATATAAACACGCTTTTGTGAATTTGTGATTGAATATAATCCCGGGTAATTACGACAGTTCTGAGTTCTCTTCCAACTCTTCTACCATACTCTACTGACTACTCGCTCCACGCTTTAATTGTGAATACTTGAATACTGAAAAGTAAACATAACCTTGTTTATATACACAAAAAGACGGAACGCTCATTTTTGTGTCGTCCCAGTGAAAGTAAACGTAAAATATAATAAATATTATTAATTTATAAGACAGAATATCAAAACAAACATGGCCAAAGTGCTGTTAATTGGAAGCGGCGGCCGAGAGCACGCAATCTGCTGGAAACTGTCTGAGAGCAATCTGGTGCAGCACATCTATGCTCTGCCTGGAAGCGATGAGATCGGACGCACGGCAAAGTCAAGCAATGTGTATGATCTGAATGTCAAGGACTTTACCGCCATTGCGGACTGGTGCGAGAGCAATGAAATCGCATTAGTTGTAGTTGGACCTGAGGATCCGCTAGCCGATGGAATATTCGATGTACTGCACTCGCGTGGCATTGCCTGTTTTGGCCCATCAAAGGAGGGCGCACGTATCGAGGCGGACAAGAGTTGGTCTAAGGATTTCATGGCAACGCATGGCATTGCAACGGCACGTCATCGTTCTTTCTCAGACGTTGACAGTGCAAAGGAATTCATTCGAACGTAAGCAAAATAAATATAGAGAGAATTTATTCATCTCTATTCGGTGATCTTTGACACAATGAACCACTTAAAATGAGACACAAATAAACATAATTATCTATTTATTAAAGTGATCTTGAGATTGTCGCTCGCGTTGTGCTCCAATTTATAGCATTGCCTCGATAAGAAGGTTTATAATAATATAATCAATAATATTTTGCATTCGAAATATTGATAGGTCTACATTCCGGGGCTTCGTGATAAAGGCCAGTGGTCTGGCGGCTGGAAAGGGCGTTGTGGTGGCTGGCTCTAACCAAGAGGCAATCGAAGCCGTAGAATCAATCTTAGGATCGCAGAAGTTCGGCTCAGCGGGCAGTACGATTGTTATTGAGGAAACGCTTCATGGCGAGGAGATTTCGGTAAGAAGCCAACCCAATAACTATTTAATGGTACATCATTATTCTATATTATTTGTATTAGCTTTTAGGCTTCGTCGATGGCACCACAGTGCGAGCAATGCTACCGGCACAGGACCACAAGCGACTGGCTGACAAAGATCAAGGTCCAAATACGGGTGGTATGGGCGCTTATTGTCCGTGTCCGCTGATCAGCGCAGCAGATCTTGCCAAGGGTGTAGCCATCTTGGAAGCAGCTGTGGCCGGTTTGAAGGCAGCTAACATAAAATATTGTGGTGTCTTGTATGCAGGACTCATGCTCACCGAAGACGGACCAATGGCTCTTGAATTCAACTGTCGTTTTGGTGATCCAGAGACACAGGTTATTTTGCCACTGCTTGAATCCGATCTGTACGAGATAATGCTGGCCTGTTGCGAGCAGCGACTGCATGAAATTGACTTGAAGTGGAAACCAAACACATCTGCTGTTGGTGTTGTTATGGCCAGTGCGGGCTATCCGGAAACTTCTACGAAAGGCTGTGAGATCACTGGTAATTTCTGAAACTTGAGTTTATAATAAAATACGTTTTTCTCATTCGATACGCATTTATTCCACAGGACTTAATAGCAGTATCCTTGGACCACGACGTTTTACATTCCACAGTGGCACAATGTTAACGGATTCCAAGTACTACACGAATGGTGGTCGGGTGTTGATTAACGTTGCTTTAGGCGCCGATCTGAGACGTGCAGCCATCGAGGCGACCGCTTGTTGCACCAAAATCCGTTTTGTCGGTGCTGCAGCCCAGTTCCGGCTAGACATTGCCAACAAAGCCGTTCCGACTGTGTAAGTTTTATCTGCCAGTTGTTGTTCATCATATCGCCATTCATTCTCATATGTTCTTCCTGCCGTAGTTTAATTAATAATAATAAACTGAATTATAACTTTAAAAATGTTTTTATTATTTTGTCTATTTGTTTCTGTTTAGCGCTAGTCTCACGTACAAGGACAGCGGGGTTGACATAAACGCTGGTGAGGATCTGGTGCAACGTATCAAGCCACTAGCCATGGGAACAAAGAGGCCGGGCGTAATCGGTGGTCTCGGTGGATTCGGTGGCCTGTTCAAGATTAACATGGTAATTATTTTGTACCGTTAGCTGAGTTAATTTACGTCAATTGGTTTTGTTCTCTTCAGCTTACGTACACGAATAAGACTGGTGATGCAGAGGTACCGTTCAAGGATCCCGTGCTAGTGGAGAAGACCAGTGGCATCGGTGCTAAATTGAAATTAGCTATTGCATTTGCCCGATACGAAACTATCGGAACCGATTTGGTAGCAATGTGTGTAAACGACATCATCTGCTCGGGAGCTCAGCCGATTGCGTTCCTTGATTATATCGCATGTGGTCAGTTGGATGTACCGTTGCTGGCACAGGTGGTGACTGGCATCGCAGACGGTTGTCGTCAGGCAAAGTGCGCTCTGTTAGGAGGAGAAACCGCAGAGATGCCTGCATTATTTGAACGGGGCAGCTATGATTTTGCTGGATACTGTGTGGGAGTGCTTGAGCATGGTGCTGAGTTACCGCAGGTGTCAAACGTTGTAGAGGGAGACATTATTATTGGCCTGTCTGCCAGTGGACTGCACTGCAGTGGATTCGATTTGATCGATGGAGTTATGAGTTTACTGGGCGAGAATTACGAGAACATTGCTCCGTTTAGTGATGGTGATCGAACTTTTGGTAAGACAAATCTGTTTACACAGCCTTTCTAGATGTATAATAATAATAATTTGTAGCTCAGGAGTTTCTGGTCACCAGTCGTATCTACAAAACAGATGTGCTACCGCACATCTATAGCAAAAGTGTCAAGGCAGCAGTGCACATCACAAACGGAGGCCTGCTTAAGAACATCGAGAAAATCCTACCCGAAAACTTGGTGGCCGAACTTGAGGCAAACAATTGGAAGATTCCATCACTGTACGGATGGCTGCTGGCCACAGGCAATCTGTCTGGTCTCACGATACTAAACAATTTTAATTGTGGCATTGGAATGGTGCTGGTATTTGCCAAGGATGATCTAAGCTGGAAACAAATTCCGGGGGCACAGCTAATCGGTAAGCAAAGTCACGGTATACCTTTATTCTACCAGCATTCTAAATCGAATCTCTGGTTTTTATAGGACACATTATCCCTAACAATGGCAAGAAGCAGCCGGTATCTATTCGTAATTTCCTCACGTCTCTTATGGAAATTGCAAAACCGTTTGGAGGCGCAATAAACGAGAACGACGATCCGATTCCAAAGACCGATAAGGTGCAGTTCTTGAATACCGTTGAAAGATTAGTGTTCCCGACACATGGAGCACAAGTTTACACCTCCGGAAACTTTGGCAAACGCATGTACCGTCTGTACCCGAATGGACAGCCCAAGTACAAGGACCCGGTTCTTGTAATCGGAACGGATGGTATCGGATCCAAGATTCTCATCGCCAAGAAAATAAACAACTATCGCACAATCGGCGTTGATCTTGTGGCAATGTGTGTTAATGATATCCTGTGCAATGGCGCTGAGCCGCTAACTTTCTTAGACTATTATGCGTGTGATCAGGTGAACGGGTCCGTGTCTGCGGACATTTTGTCTGGTGTTGTGGACGGTGTAGAGCAAAGCGAAAGTGCATTGATCGATGGAAAGACGGTCGAGGTGCCGGCATTGTATAGTGCTGGAGAGTTTGATTTGGCCGGATTTGCTTTGGGCGTTGTAGAGCACGATCTTATTCTGCCAAAGAAAGCGGATCTAGTGGCTGGAGACTTGGTGGTAGGATTGCCTTCGAGTGGATTACACAGCAATGGATTTAGTTTGATACATCGAGCTATAGAGAGAACGGGTATCACGCTCGATGAGAAGGCAGTGTTTTCGGACAGTGGCAAGACGTATGGTGAAGAGTTCTTGGTACCAACAAAAATCTACACAAAGGCTGTTAAACCGCTGCTGGCTGCGGGAAAAGTGAAGGCAGTGGCACACATCACGGGTACGTACTTGGACAAGTTTTAAGTTTTAGAGATTTTTTTAAATACATATATTTATATAATTAGGAGGTGGACTACTGGACAACATTCCACGGGTACTGCCCGAAGATCTATCGATTGCACTCGACTTCACCGCATTCAAGATACCACCAATCTTTGGCTGGCTGGGTGGCTTCGTCGAGGACAAGGAACTACAGAACACCTTTAACTGTGGTATTGGCCTCTGTTTAATCTTTGCTGTAGAGCACGAGCGTGAGATTGTTGAAGCACTGTACCCTCACGGTGGCACTGTCATCGGTACCGTACAACGGCGCATTGGTCAAGAGCCACAGGTTCGCATCGACCCAATTGAGTTCAAGACCAACATCGCGACTGTTCAACGAGCCATCGAATTGCCTAAAATCCGTGTAGCCGTACTGATCTCAGGCACCGGCAGTAATCTACAGGCTCTTATCGATGCGTCGCGAGACTCAATCATGGGCCTTGGCATTGAAATCGTATTAGTTATTTCGAACAAGGCAAATGTCAAGGGACTCGAGCGTGCTCAGGCAGCCGGCATCTTGAGCAAAACTGTGCTGCACGCACAGTTCAAGGAACGCACTGCATTCGATGCAGCCGTTACAGCTGAACTTGAGGCAGCTGGGGTTGAGCTAATCTGCTTAGCCGGTTTTATGCGAATTCTGTCTCCTGAATTTGTGAAGCGCTGGAACGGACGCATTCTGAACATTCATCCATCGCTTTTGCCCAAGTATCCGGGACTGCATGTGCAGCAGAAGGCACTTGAAGCCGGAGACGCATACAGCGGATGTACGATACACTTTGTGGACAGCGGCGTGGACACGGGCGAAATCGTATCGCAGAGTTGGGTTAAGATTGACACGGACGATACCGAGGAGACACTTACGCAAAAGATTCATCGGGCCGAACACTATGCGTATCCATTGGCTGTGAGGAAAGTTGCTGCTACGTTGCGTCAACGGGATTGAAAGCATTTAATTTATGTACATATATTATATTTTGTTATACTCTGAAGATAACTTGTAGTCCGACACACAGAGAAAAAGTTGTTGTTCTCTATTACATTTTTTACTAAATAAACGCAGTAATTAAAACAATAGTAACTGGGGATTCATGTTGGTTATAATTTACTTTTTCGCACTTTACAATAGTAACTATATATTTATAGAACTGCTTACGTCAGTTGATCTTACTACAAGAAAAGGTAAAATATATAACATATATATATCATAATAATATCAATAATATACCCATAAACTACGAAATAGTTTTCCATTATATTTGCAAGTCCTACTGGTGTAAAATGTCTTGAAACATACAATAAACAAAAAATTGTAGAACGAAATGATCGACTTAATTAAATGTTTAGAAAGAATGGCCATGATTAGAATTTAGAAACCTCCCGGCACCGGACCTAATTCTTTGTGCCTATATATTATTCCAAAGACAAAGAGAGATGAATAACTTCCACAAAACTTTCTACGGCATTAAAGATACTTTAATCATCGCAGAAACACTTAAAGGAATTACAGCAGTTGTATTCTGATAATTTTAGCAAACAATTCTATCAAAAACCGCAACTCAATTGAGCTAAAAGTATAGTAAATACTCGCAATATATTTAAGGAATCCATTAGAAATATAGTGCCCCAGGACACATTGGAATACTCCTGAACTAGCTATCTGATGATCAGTAAAGTGAGAGTACCAAAAAAGACAACAATGTATGGATTTTTTTAAAAATGAACTACAGAAACTAGGATCTTTGAAGGTCAACACCAGCAACAAATGAAGTCCAACAAACAAGATCTCCATGAGGATCATTTGGTCCACTTCAAATTGGACATCGATCCGAGCCCACAAAATAACAACACTAGTGTTGTGGCTACAAATAGTGCACATTAAAAATACTTACAACAGCATATTCGATTGAGAAGCTATTCAATTTGGATTGTCGAAAAAACAGTGGATGTAAAACAAAAAAAGTGTTCACCTAAAAAATCAAAAATGTGCTCCTAATTATATAAACATTTTCCACCTACTAAGTTTGAACCTGAAGAAATACGCAAGCGCGCGCACATTTATAAAAATAACAAAAGTTTTTATTTGGGCAGATTTTACTTTCTGGTTGGTCATTTATGTTTTTGGAGCATGTTTTTTTTTTGGTAAGCTCTTTAATTTAAGGTGCATATTTTTTAGAACTTTTTTTTCTCAAAAAGCGATTTATTAAAGCTAATTAAAAATACTTCGCTCATTTGAGATCCGTTATCACTTCACTTTCTGTATTTTCTATACCTTTCGGTAAAGTTCTCTCGTATCGTTAAGTCCGTTCAACCGATCTACCTCGGTGAAAGACTCATGTATATTCTTCGTTCGGAACAGTATTCACTCGATATCCATTTTTGTATATATATATTATTACAAGTTGGCTCGAGTTGATCTTTGAATCGTTTTTTGACGTGTTTTACTTGTATCTATACTTTAAAGCTTACACTCATCATCGAAGCACTAAATTGGAACTTCCGCATATCACCCTAGATATTATATTGCAACACACTGCCTTAGTCCATTCTACATATCGTTGGTAGATATGGCCTCTCACACAATTCCTTTCGTAATAATTTGGTCATCAATGTTATACTTTTTCTCGTAAAAATTAAATGTAAATTATGTTAGTAAAACCCTAAAATCTATATGCGTAGTGTTGAAATTGTTTATATTTTTATCACAGATATAAAACAGTTTTTTTTTTATCTATTATAATATATTAAGAAAGAATTTTGTACGTAGAGATATCTTAAAAATATGTATATTTGACCAGCAAAGTTACTAGTGTCGGATCAGGTCAAATTAGGACTCCTCACCATCGGGTATCTGCTGTGATTGAGGGGATGGGGGATCACAGAGACTAGTCCAGCGTGTTGGCCACCAGGAGGGCCCATTGTACTATTATCTGCTGTGATTACTAGAACAAAAATGGTCCACATAGGAGGCATGTTCTACCCAGTCGTGGTAACCCATGCGATCAACGAATCCGAATACACTGGCCTAATATATAATGGGATTAAAAGAACAAGATATAATTTATATTGTATGCATTATTTTTATTATTTAATTATATAATTTTAATGTCAAGAAATTTGTGTAAATTCCTCTCTCATTTTCTCTCAAGTGATATAGTTACAAACACGCGTTCGATATATGTTTTAAAATGTCCAAATTTGTCAAAACAAATAATGAATATTCTGCAATGGTCCTTAAATTTGAATCCAAACCAAAAAGACTCGTTTAAACACACATTTTCATAAACTTGGACACACTCTCGTAATTATGTAATAAATATTTCTTTATTTCGGTTTGTATTTGTGTGTAATCGTATATTGTATTGTATTAAAGTCATAGGCGGGTGCCTTACAGCACATAAAACATATATTATAAATTACATGTTACATATATAGTTAATTAAATAATTAACAGTGGGAGAATGTAGGCAATCGAACGTTTGATGAACAACTACGCGAAGATCTATTTAAAAAGTGCATCTCAAAGATCAATATGTTTGAGTTTATATAAAAGTCGTTAAAGAACAGGCTATTTCCTTGTTCAAAATGACGTCTATATTTGGACAACATTGCTGCACTGAACAAGCATTAATACAAAAAAAACTCTGCTTCAATCTCTATCTTTCGTTCGCTTCCCTACGTGCTCCCACTGATATATCTCTACCTTTAGAAATCTCTCTAGCAAAGTTCTGTTAGTATTAATCAATCTCAATAAAAAACGTTTGTGTCTGTTTGGTTAAAAATCCCAAAGTTTGTGCTAAAACACAATCAAAAATAAAATCAAAAAATTAATCTCGAAAAAAAAATGCAGATCATTTACAGGATTAGACGAGGATTTGTGTGTGTATGTGTAAGTCGTCAATTGTGTGTTTGTTTTTGTGAGAATGTTTATTCCTCTTTCGCCACCGCGCAATAAAATGTGCAAAATATATAAATATATTTTTATATAAACTCTATTTGTATGGGTAATTTAACTTAAAACAATACACCTATATTTTGTTGTTGTATTTCATGCATCTAACTAGGCAATGTTTTGCTCCTATATGTATATAATAATTATTTAATGTATAATGTATAATATAGTGTATGGAGTTAAGATGCTTTCGTTTTGTTGACAACTTCCGAGTCCTCGTCCAGCGACTCCAAGTCGTCCGGATTCACAATCTCAAAGTCCTTGTCCGTAGAAGACCTCTGTGAGCTCTCCGAGTCACTGTCCGATGGCGGTGTTGGCCTATTAGAATTCAAAATGAAAATAAATTGCAAAACGTGTTTCTGTGGAAAGTAATACGTATGATTTTTCCGAGTTACTACAGTTACAGTTTCTAACTACCAATTGTTATACAGGCAGCGAGATTCCTCGCAGGCATACAAGCACACTATCTTCAGAACTACATTTTTCTTATAAGTATATTTCGATAACACAACATTTATTTATTTTGATAATTTCTTTGGAATGCTTACAAATCTATGTATGTATTTGTACTATAGTTAATTCATGCACTAACTAAAATACATTCTACCGAGAAACTTAAACTCACGGTTTGTCATCGTCGTTCTCGACCGTTTCGGATGCAGATTCAGCAAAGTTATCGTTTGTGGCCGATGCATTTGCCTCGTCGTCGTCATTGGTGGCTGCACCACCACCGTCCGAATCGAGTAGTTGCTGTGCTGTGGCATCTTCTTCTGCATCGCTTTCCTTATCTTTCTTTGCGTCTCGTTTCTTTGATTTTTTATTCATTGTACCATCATTGACAGTGTGCTAAAAAGAATAAAATTCATTCGATTAATGGTACAAAACATTAAAATGTATGAGTTTTTTAAAATACCAAATACATGGGCCAGAATGATGCAAAAAAGCCAACATCCTCAGTGAGATTCGGGAACAGCCAGAAGTGGTGCTTGGAACGTGTTATCAACCATACGGCACAGAACACAATGAAACGCAACACAGCCAGGGCTAGTATGAAGACAAGGAAACCAGCAGCGGCCACACTCAAATAGTAGACACCCTGTCGTAGGAATGGTGGCCATAGTGGAAACAGGCACACTGTAATAGCAGCGACAACCAGTAGAGCACCAAACAACCAATAGTGGAATGGTATCGGATCGTAAATCCACACGAACGCCTCGTTACCATCTACAAACACCTGCTCGGGATGCATGTCCAAACGAATCTTTCGTTTTTTCTTTTCCTTTTCCTTTGTCTGGTCGCCACTGGATTTCTGTGTAACACCATCATCTTTTCCACCAGCAGCCTCCACATGGCTACTTTCCGCTGCGTTCTCAGCATCGGTAGCAGTTTCTTTCTTGTTGCGCTTCTTTACCGATTTCTCTTCTTTCTTCTCCACCACGGAAGCCGCTGTCGAAGTCTTCTTGCCACGTCGCAATTCTGCCTCAGACACAGGCACTTTTTTGGCGCGATGGAAAAACTTGTGCTCCAGCATAATATCCATGAAATCAATGGCAGTCTCGCGTGTGGCAAAACGACTGTCACCAGCGCACAGTTTTGAGCCCATCAGGGCGTCCAGCGCCTTGGAGCTGGTGAAATACTGCACATTGTGATTTAGGAATTTCGTCTTCTTGGTGGGCACATTGCGTCGCATCCACTTGGCGATTTTGAACTCGAAAGCATCAGCCTTTTCGGTGACTTTATCTATGCCCCCAGGACCAGTGTACTCCTGGTAAAAAAAAACACAAAGCAAAAATAGGTTATTAATAATTCAGAATTCTGTAGTAGACAAATTAAGCTTACACCCATCGTTGTTTTCTTAGAAAATGCTAAAATATGAAACACGTAGGATGATGAAATGCAAACACAGACAAAGAACGTCTCGACGAAGAAAGTGTGTCAACGCAAAGAGAATTTAAGTCAAAATGTGTCACACACAGTGCTTTCTTAAGAAAGTATTTAAATGAATACGTTTTTGGATTGGATCGTCAGAGACAAAATAAGCGTATTCGTATTCGGATCAGCAGCTAGCTCACACACACGCGTAGAGTCAATGTTCTGAATATGAATCGTGTATCCCGTTAGTTTTGCTTATCTGGCACCTGTGTAACACACACAACAATCAAGAATGGTATAACATATGTTCCATGCTGGCTAAAGGTAGAGAGTAAGAGAGAGAGCCAAAAAGAAGTGCGTTGTATGTAAACGAAAATTATCGTGCGTGCATGTGTATATGTGCTATGCTAACAAAACACTGCAAAATTAAATACACACGGGATCACTGTGTTAATTGTTGGATAATTGATCGGAGCACATTGTCAATATGCAATATGTAATTGTACCACGTAGGATCATAACACGTAGTATATATAGAATGTTCTGTCATCGTGGTTTTGAGCGCAGCGCGCACGTTGACACAAACACCGATTTCAAGCATGTGGACACAGTTTTTGGCACTGCTGGATAAATGACCGTAGTCCGGACACATGCCCAAAGGCTGATAATATGTTTGGTCTACGAAATACGCTGTTAATTCTAGGTAAAACTTACATCTTTGCGACGTTTGGATTTCTTCTTGTCCGACATTTTACATGAAACACATACACAAATAAAAATAGTGTGTGAATTGTCTGCTGGCATAAAACTGCTGTAAAAACAGATGTCAGTGCGCGGTTATAACAGTGTAGCCGTGAGTGCGTTTAATGGTCTGTATAGTCAGTGGGCATTTTTGTCAATGCTTTAAGAAAAAAAATGGTTATTATGGGATAAAAATGTATTATCTTTTTAAAAGGATAAATTTTAAGTCAAAGGCATCTTATTTTCCCCTTAATGCGTTTTTCTTGCGCCTACTTTCTCTATCACCCCTTTATTGGTCTTTAAAGTATTTATGAAGCCTAGTACTAAGTTCGCGCTGAAACCGAAAATGAAATTACGCGGCTGAATGTTCAGCTGAAAATCAGTCACAAATAATGTGGATTTTAGACGTCTCGCTTAATGGGTACAGTTGTACTAATGATTTTTCATTAGACGAAAAGTGCGCCATTCTACAGCATTTAATGTAACTTCATTGATTTGCTGTGTGCTATACTAAAATGCTTAATTATAAACCCTTTTAATCTGTATTAAATAACAGTCTTACACTATATACTAAATAACGAAAATTATCCAAAGATGTTGGACCTTGATTTTGAAAGTATGACAAGATGTGTTAAATTCTTTTTCATTACAATTAATTCCGTTTTTTTACACATGTTTGCACAATTAAATGCTGGCATCTAACCATAGCAATTTTGTCAATAAACAATTAAAAAACAACACATGTTCACATCTACAGAACTTCATTTTAACAGATCTTCTTTATCTGTTTTAACATAATAAATAAATATTTTTTTTATTTATAACTCAATATTTTTTTAAAAAATCCATTTTTTTTTTTTTGAAAGCTGGTAAATTGATGATCTGTTTCAGATTATGTGGAATGGTTTTATATAGTCGTTTAGGACTGATTTGGAGTGGTTATTTGAATTCAACGAATTTATGTGTAAAAGTTGTTGTTGTCTTGTATTATTTCCATGTATTTCAGAATTCGTTTGTATT
>JAAAKO020024020.1:0-14449 GCA_010015015.2 Bolitophila cinerea
TGAAGAGCTGCAGTCGGTGCTGTACGAATAGCTCCAGTTGCGCATATGCATGCGATTCTTTGGATAGACAAAAGCTTTTCAGCAATTATTTTAATTTTAACCCTTGGCCACCATATAATTGCTCTAAAGGTTAGCATTGGTCTAATCACAGCTGTGTATATCCACAGGATTACTTTTGGCCATAGCCCTCATTTAGACCCGATGGCTCTTCTACATTGCCATTGGGCTCTGATAGGTTTAAGTATCTTTGTTTCGATATGTTTTTTAAATAAGAGTTTCCTATCCAAAATAACCCTTTAAATATTTTACCTTGTTGCTAAGAATTAGATCAATGTCGTAAAGTTTTGGGTTTTGTTAGGATTATTTAGTGTTTTCTTGGTAAATAGTACCATATTAGTTTTGGATGTGTTGACAGATATAGTATTTTCTGTCCACCAGTTCTGTACAATATGTAGTACTTTGCATTACATTTGAGACTGTGTCGACGTCTTTATCTATAGTTAGTATGGTAATATCGTCTGCATAGCCAATTGTGTAATAGGTTAGTGCAAATTTTGTATGTTAATCACAAAAAATACTTACCATATTAAGTGGTGTTTCTTGCTCACCAGGAATTCCCAGGGATTAGGCTTGTGCAGAGAATCGTTGATGCCTGTTGTAGTTTGTGTGAAAAATTGTATATTACTTATAGTATTGTGGTACAAACAGCAACATTGCACAAAATTGAATATGTAAAGCGGCAGACGGATTTTGCATAATTTACCATGTAAATTCAGGCCGAACTCAGTGCATTTCTGAGACAAGCGCTCGTTGCGCTGCTGCATTCGGGTTTCGATAATTTCCATCTCGCTCTGTGATAGTGTACGTGTTGGCTCGTTACCGATTCCGCCCAGTGACTGCGCCGTGCGGTTGCCATTTTCAATCTGAAATTCAAATGGGATTGTTGAATAACGCCTTTTGTGGATTTCGGGTATAGTTGCACAATAAATATTAAAATTAAAGCAGACGCGTGCTCGCTATACTCGGCAAAAAATATAGTAGTTCTTATTTGGACCAATTTAGTAATAATAATAATTTTAATTTAATTTTCCGGGATACTCGCAAATTAAGCTAAAGTTTGCATATTTAAAAAAATGCTATCCGGTTTTGTTAAATAAACAATTTATTATATAATTTAAATGCAAACATAAGCTGACACATTTACACTGAGTTGAGTATGTTTGAGAGAACGATAAAAATGAAAACCACAAACTCGTACATATTGATTTTCATTTTAACGGAAGTAGGTTTTTTTATGTTGTTTTGATTTACACATGCCCATATCTAAAGTACATATATTATATATAGACGTACATAATATGAGTATACCTGAAAATATACGAAAATTCTCTCTCACATATTGAGGACAAACAAATATTTGTATATATTCTCAATTGAATTTTAAATTTTACAGAATCGACTTTTAAAGAGTACCATGCGATTTATCGTGCTGATTGGATGGAATATTTTCAGGAAATGAGGATTTTTGTGATGTTTTTGCATGACACAGGACATTTTTTTTGGTTTTGTGTTTAGAAATTTAATGTACAACCACCTAGAAAATGTTTTTAAAGAGATGTCTTCTGTTCATTTTGTAATACAAATTGTGGGTTTGCGAGAGATAAAATTCTTAACATTTGTACTTCAATCAAAATTTTAATGCGTTTTACTATGAATAATAGATTTTATATAATTTACAATTAAATACAGTTGCATTACATATATTTATATATATTTTCTCTAAACGTTGTTAGAAATATGGCGTAATTTTCATAAAAAAAAACAATAAAACAATATATTTTCATCATCACAAGCATGCTAAAGTGATACAAATTAAAAAAACTTAACCAAGGATAAAGTTTTGTTTTTTTATTGTGGCTATGTATTGTCTTTTACACATAACAAAATAATAATGGTATTATTGTTTTGAACTAAAACAGCCAAACTCACTGTTTTTCTATTAAGCATCTCGCAAAAATACTAACAATCACCCACGACCTACCCCGAGCACATTAAAAGCATGTTTATAAAACTCCTCCTCTCCCCTAAACGCGGCCATCATCTTCCTTCTACCTATCCTATGGCCTGAATTAGGTTGGTATTTAAAATACCACTTCGGGTGAAATCCCATTTTAATTTAATATTTTAGATTCATCCTATATTAAATTTATTTTGAAATTTACATTATCTTGATACACACCAGCTGTTCGTGGACTTTAAGCTTGTGAAAACACTGCCATCGGAATAGAGCAAGCAATATTGAAATACAAAGTTGATGCATGTGAAATACATCTAATATTTTTCAGCATTTTCTGCACACAGCAGTGTTTCACAATGAAAAACCCGTTTTAAGCAGGCATATGACAGCCTCAGAAGACCAAAGCTTTGTGCACAATGGAAGAACTCGGCATACCACCAAAATATATTAGGCCACGCTGAGTTCTCCTAAAAGCTGTGTCCGTGTGCATGCTGAAATGTCCCAACAGTTTAACATATCTGTCGGTGTACGGCAGAGTGGTGGTTTATCTACGCTTTTGTTTAACGTTGCGTTCGAAAAGGTGTTTAGAGAGGCCAGAGAGGCCAGAACACGCAAGTCACGGTGTTTACAAAGTCAGACGATATCGACGTCATGGGACTTAGTACCATAGCAGTGAAATAGGCTTTTATAGCCCTTGAGACGTCCTCACATGCTATGGGGCTACAAGTCAACGAGGAATGGATAATATTACATCTGACTTGGTGCATCTGGTGCTTCATGATTGGACCGCCAGAGATCATGACCTTCCAAAATGGAGAAAGAAGAAGAAAGAAAAAATGGATTATATATATATATATATATATCATTTTTTTTTAATTTAGGCATTATCGTAGACAAAATTATAATAATTTTGAGCAAAAGAAAAGGTTGACTAATGTGCAACAGCAACAACTAAACCGAAACAACTCATATCGAATTATGTTACACTTTTAACTTTTATATTTTATAATACAAATTCGGTTCCTTAGTTTAAAAAAAACTCTGAACATATAAATGTAATTTCTAACAATATTTTCATAAATGGTATTCAAAATGTCAGTTTTCAAATAATAATTATCTTATAATAAATAATAAATATTGAATAATTATAAAACAATATTGGCGAAAAAATAACGAATTAGATGTACTGATGTCGATAGTGTTTTGTGCATTTATATATAAATCAAGACAAACTATTTAATTTAATAAAAAATATTTAATGGTTCTACCTATTAATCATATTACCGATTTAACATAACAAATTGTGAAACATATAACCGCATTTAAAGCCACTCTAATTACATTGAATAAATTTACATAATCATACATAAATAGAATTTCCATTCGAAATGACCCGGCAAAATAAAAACTAAGAACCCAAAATCATTTAAAAAAAGAGATAGAGATATATATGGAAGAAGAGGACTTGTCCTATTTGCCATAGTATACACGATTATCGATTGAACCAATTTCTAAGTTTACAAGCTTTTAATTTATAATGTGAACAACTTTGAGGACATATCAATAAAAGATAAACTATATATTATACGTTCGATGTGCCATCTAGATAAGATAATAATGTGCAGTAAAACAACATGCACTATATTTACATTCAAAACTGATAATTGCAAGTTGTCGTGTACATAGTACTCAAACTTTAAACATGCGCAATATTATTTTATGACATTTTAAAATGTACACACGCAAACGCAAACAAAAACGCGTTGCAAAACATTTATGTTGATAACAATGCAATCGGGAATAGAATATTTTATCCATATATAAACTTACGTTTTGCCCCTTCATCCGGTAGAGTTGGTCGCTGACCATGAAGTACATCAAAACCAGCGGGAGCAGCGTGATGGCAACAAGACACAGAATGCATCGCTTCAACACGCGACACTGGGATCGGTAGTTGGCTCTCATTAATCCCGCGCACTTTATTATGCCGCAAAAAGCATTTACGCTTGAGCGTTTCTTTGTATAATAATAATATATACAATATATATAAAACTGAACTACTATTAATTATTTGTAATGTATGCATTCATATATATATATATAGATATATATATATATATATAAATATTCTTTTTTGTAATTATAGCTACAAAAATGTTCACGATATATCACAAGCGAATTGTTTTTAGGACGTTTTAGGGTGTCATATTTCTTCGGAAGACTAAATTTATTTTTGCTTACTCTAAAGTCTAAATAATAATCATTTTCATTTTCTCGCGCTTTTTCCGCTCCTCTTTTATTCTTGCTTGCTTGCTGTGCGCGCGCGCGTGTTTCCTTTTCCCTACCGTGTGGCTGCCACCCTCTCACGACTTGCTCACAACCAAACCACAACGACGACGCGCGCGCTGTGGCGCAACAACAACGTTATACAATGCGGCGGAAAATTTAATTTTCCCAGTGCGTGCGCAGCGCAGCGCCTCTTGTGTCACTAACTTTTCGCTCGCTCGAGTATTATTTTCTCGTATGACAAATGATGATTTTGCACGCAGTTTTTGTAGTTGTTGTTGCTGGTCAATGTGACTATACAATACACGCACATAAACACGCACACGCACACACGCACACATATACGTTCGCACGCACTCACCCAAACAAACTTGACATATATAACACACGTGCACTATATATGTATAATATTTATATAATTATAATGACCCCTGCGAAGAGAGTTTTCT
The DNA here is from genome assembly GCA_010015015.2 of Bolitophila cinerea. NCBI lineage: Eukaryota > Metazoa > Arthropoda > Insecta > Diptera > Mycetophilidae > Bolitophila > Bolitophila cinerea. The sequence goes on from JAAAKO020024020.1 coordinate 4,753, forward strand.
ATTTTAATGTTACACACACATTATTTTTCTATTTCGTTGTGCGTTTATGTGAGTTTGTGTGTGTCGCTGTGTGTAAAGAAAAAACTAAAGTATCACAGAGTATTTTCACGCGCACGACCCAAAGCAATTGATACGCTGCTGCTCGGGGAAAGTATTTTTGCGAACTGACAAACTGAGAACATATCGATGAAGAAAATGCAGGGTATTTTCAGTGTTTTCTGGTGTTCGCTCTCTTGAAATAAGCATGGTGTCTCTCTTCAAGTTTTATGTTTACCAGAGACCAAAGTATTGCATATAAACGAGTAATAGAGTTTGTTTGTGTTGGCATATTGCGTCCGGCACATGTGTGATGTATTTTAAATGCAGTTAATGTCATTTTGAAAGGCATAAAATATATGTGCTCCTAAAAAAACAATAATTTGCTCACCGAGATAAAAAGTGCTCCAAAACCACAAATGAACAGTTTGAAAAAATAAACTCCTTTAAAAGCTTGCTTTTTGTTTTTTTAATAAATATTTAATAAATGTACTTGTAGAAGCGGCCAGGTAGTGCAACATGAAGAAGAAAAAGAAGAATATGTACAAAATACAGTATTTCAAAATATTTTTCTTCAAAATTGTAAATTTTACCTAAACACATAATATAAAAACATTTTTTTTTGAAGAACGAACGATTTTTGCCTCTTCTAAAGTTTGCTATTCTGATTTTTGTTAAATTTGGCGAATCTCATCAGAAGCAGGATATAAAACTATTGAATATATATATTAATTAAAAAACATATGTAAATCTGAAACTGCAATAGACTTTAATAAATCTCCAATTATTATTCAGGTTTTTCTCCACAACATATGCTACTGTTAAAAGATGTCATATATTAAAATAAAGCAATGAGAAAGAGCAAACCGAATTTTATAAAATGGTGCAACAGTTTTTTCTGAAGTAATAAAATATATTTAAAAAAATATTGCATTGTTATTAAGACAGCTGAAATAGACGTAACATTTTTTTTAAATCCATCGTATTTTGTTTTAATTTTTGAAAGTAATGCATTTTCAATTAATCTTGAAGAGTTACAGTATTAGTGGCGCTTACTTACAAGACGAAAATGTAATTAAAGAAGCTTCAAATTTTATTTAATATTTATTGGTCGTGATGACAATTTTTGGAATAAACTGAACACACAAAAGTATTCAAACATAGTTCGAACAGCTAAAGTGGCTTTATTATTTGCCCACAGACAAGCTGATGTTTAATGAAAATCCAGCATTTCCAAAAACATTATATATATGCGAAGATAGGATTGTCAAAACGTTGAACTCCAAAATTAACACAAAAAGTGTCAATACTCTTGCTGGAAGTTTAGCCGAAAACGTAAAAAATAACCAGAGACATGATAAAAATGCTCATTAACAGTAGAAAGATAAATATAGTAAATGCAAGAAACCTGACCAGGAAAAAGAATACAAAGAGTTAACATTAAAAGAACATTTTAAAAAGTGCTTAATGTGCTTATAAAGGAAAAATCTAGATAAATCTAGAAATTACCGACATTGAAAGAAAATTAAAAAGTATTCAGGATATTGATATAAACAAAAATTTATCTAAAATGAAAGCCGACATTTTTGTGCGTCAAAAAAAAATCAAAGATAAATATTTCTTTGACGCTGAATTAACACAAGCAGGTATCGTAGTTGGTCTATATTTAGAGCCTTGTTCTCTATTTCTGGACCATGCCTCTAAAAGTATCTTTTATTCACATAAGATCTCTACACTGAAAGACTGGAAGTACCATAAATGGTTACGATAGCAATTTTTATTATTAATATCACAATTAATAACTGTTATCCTAACCACTTTTCATGGTTTGTTAAAAAACATCAATTTAAATGGTTACAATTACCATCTGGTAGTAATAGACTTACAATAGAATTTAAAACAATACAATAAAAAATGTGATCAATATAAAATTAAACAAATAAAGATTGTGGTTATTTAAAAAGTGTATGTAATTGCAGGCATCACAGGTGTGATGCTATCTATTTTGTGACTTGGTCTCTATTTTCAGCCCAAGTCTCTTAAAGTCTCTTATATACATTTGGTCTCTGTAGTTTTTTTTCAATTATCTGTATTTAGATGACATTTATCTATAGTTTCAATACCTAAAAAAAGTTGATTTATTATTAGTATTACATTATCATTGAACAACTGTACATGTTGCGAAATGTGAGTTTTTATCTGGAGATAGAATTTTGATTCTAATTGTTGGAGTATGCATCAAGCTTTCCTGCCAAGAGTTTTTTACAAAAAAAAAAATTCTGTAAAAAAGAGAACCGCGAATATTTGAAAAAAAAATTACATAAATTTATTTGAATAGACGCAAGCTAAACAAAATCTTCTTGTACTCAACGCAAGAAAATGCTTCGTCTGATCTTACTCAAAATTAAAGAAGAAATTCTGACGGGATTTAAAAACCATAAGTCCGCATTCTTAGTTAAACAATATTAACTCTGAGCTTCATCTATTAATAAAAAAACATGTTTAATTATTTATTATCATACTACTTTATAAAATAAATATGTAAGGTTTTTTACTATCCAAATTAAAAAATATATATACAATATTTTTTTAAAAAAAGTGACCAAATTGTTTAATTTTTTGATAAAAAAAATTGTCCAAAATTTTGTATTTTAATTTTATACGTGGGAGGTTTGTTATCGGAACAAAATAAATGTAAAATGAGAGAATTGCAAATAACGAAACTTGATTATTACATAACCGGAAAATGTGTTTGAATTTGCTTCAGTTATTAGCAAGCCCGGCATTATATTACGAAAAAGCGACGTTAACTTTGTTGTATTTTTTTTTTGAAGAACACAATATTAAGGAACCACTTTTTTCATATTGAAATTTGCAATTGTGAGAATAATTTCCTGCGGAGCAGCTTAGTTCATATTTTTTATTTGGGACTTGCAAAAAAAGTTTTTAGGGATGTAGATGTAGTGGAGTTTTTCCTTACTACGAAATTATTTTTTCTCCTCGAATCCTTTTTTGGGGTTGGTTTATAGTATAAAATACTGTCTAAATCTAATTCTATAGATATTAAATAAAAAATCTGGCATACACATCCAGTGCTGATATTGGCCGCTCTATAATAAGCTTTTATACCATTAGAGATATCAGACTGGCGGTTATTTTTTTTTGATGTATTTTGTCAGAATTATGTTCAAACTAGGGCACCCTAGGTAACATATATATCCCAAAGAACCGTAAACGAAAGCCAAGAATAAAACTTTTTTATTTTCGAATATATACTTGGGCTTGAACAAACGTATGACAAACGAATAATAAAATCAATAAAAGTAGTATGCTTGGACTTTTTTTAGTTTTAAAAATCGCTGACCGCTCTGATTTTTTTACATTTTTATGACAACAAAAACTACAATGAAGGAGGGAGGTGCAGCACGACAGGTAAAAAGTAGGCTTCAAACTGCATTGCTTTTTGTCTTGCTATAACACACTCTGATATTTAGCGTATCTTTTAACATTCAAAAACCACATTCTCTTCATTGTATTTATCTAGATACTAGCTGCGGGTTTGACGTAAAAATTAAGCCGCAGGAACAATACTTATGGGCTTTATGTCCATTTAAATCCGACATAATTCCCATTTCTCTGAGTGCAACATTAAAAAATTATTAATATTTTTTTAAAATACTAATCCGAAAATTTGCGATTAAAATAGTAAAATTGATAAAACTTTAAATACAATAAAACATTTTTTAACCGCCATATTATAGCAATCCGTCGAGCTAAACAATTTACTCAAAAACACATACGTTTTTATCTGAAATCACACAAACCTTTTTAATGTTCTTATCGAACTTTTCTCCTGGATTATTAAATCCGCCTAACTATTTAAATTATCCAATCTTTTCTTAAAACTGTATGCCTGAAAATCCTAATGTGCTTTTTGTTGTGCTTAAAAAAATATTACATATAACAAAACCCTTAATCCCAAAATCATAAAATGTAAGTGAATAAAATTTAATATAATTAAAAAAATGTAAAATCAAATTTTAAAAAATGAAATCATTATATTCTGTTTGGGACTTTATAGGATTTTTTGTTAAGAAACATTCAGTCCACCAGCTCAAATAGCGCTGGGTAAAAAAAATTGGCCAAAATTAGTTTTTCAAAAATGAACCTAACCCAAAAAAAATAATTGAAAAGTTGAATCATGTTATAACGAATTGCATTTGGTTTTTATATATTTGTATCATGTTCGCCGTGCCAGCAATTAAAAACTTGGCGATCGTGTTTAACTAATAGCAATGTAAGCTAAAATGCTACTCGTTCTTTTTTCTAATCATTTATTAGGGTGTATCAACATCAAAGGTCATTTAACACCGCGTAGGTTTTTTCGTATAAGAAAAAAATAAGTTATTTACAACTAATGCTTAAATATCTTTAAATAATTCAATGTCTTTAAAGGGCTAATATTTCTTCTAGAGTTCTTGTTAATTTTCGTTTTCTCCTAGCTTCTGTTTAAGCTGTGCACTCTAAGAGTATGTGACTAACTGTTTTCGCAATATTGCAATTTCCACATCTTGGGGCTGCGTCTCTCTCGAAGACGTAGTTGTGTGTGTTTTTAATGTGTCCGATTCGTAGTCTGGTTATTTTTGTAGACTCGGATCTGTCCAGCTCGAGGTGAACCAGATTGTCTTCATGGAGGTTCTTTTTTATCTGTTTGTTTGTTGTTGGGATTGAGCTCCAAAATTCTGCATCCTCTGATCGTAATTGTTTTTTGATGTGGGTCCACGCGTCGTGGAAACTTATTATATTGCAGTCTATGATCTCTTTTTTGCTGCTTTCGATGCCTCCTCATCTGCACGTTCGTTCAGTCGGATTTAAATTTAAATGTTTTAATTGAATTAACTAATTTGTATCTAATTCACAGGGTTTCCAAACATTATTCGAATGTACGAATGGTTTTTCTGGAATGACTATAAAGTGCCTGGAATACCTTAATGACGAGTACTTAAAAACTAATCTTACACTGCCATTATTTGCTCCAAAAAAAATGAATTTTAAAAAAGCTGATGGTCCAATGAGTGACTCGATTAGAGTGGTTAATATTGCAATGACCTACTGCAGCCTGGCAGAACAAAGTTCGTTGTTCATTCCACTCTCAACAATGTCTCGAGCTTGGCGTTATTGTGAAAAACCGCGTGAGTTCTCATTTATTAAGTACTCTGCTGACAATGCCTACGAAACGTCAGCTATACTGGCGTCTTACATTGACACGATTTCACTTCGATATCGACTTCGAGATCCAGTACATTCAGGTTATTTGTCCGGTTTCTGCACAGATCTTAATAACTACGGCCGCAAGTTGGCCGCAGCAGCCTTAGGTATGAATTTAATTTTCATCTTTAATGCATTGCTTTATATAATTTTATTTCAGCTCTTCCTTTTAAAATCGGGGCCGAACAGGATCTTATTGACTGCTTGGATGTGCAAGAAGGTAGCCTCTTCACACAACTCTCGCCCAACTCTGCTGTGGGTACCGATCGTATCGTGCAAAGCCTTTGTCTACGTGGAATCCCAACCTCAAAGCTGAAACGACCCCGACAGTCAGCGGAACGCCAGATGAAGATGGCAGCATACAAATGTGATTCCGTATCTGAAATGATGCAGATGTACTTTCAATGTTGCAATTATGCAAGTCTTGCACATGTGTCATCCGTACCAAATGGAATGTTACTCAAGACACCGTTCCCAATTGAAATGTTTGACAGTCGTCTCAATTCGGACGGTTTCGTTAAAGAGTTTAATATTCCAAGTGATAAAGGTAAATCTATTTCAAAAATTTAGCGAATTAGTCTTAAATCAATTTATATTATAGTCATCACTTCAACTCCAGTGTTAGCCACAGCACAAACTTCGGGTGATCTGGCAAACACTTTGGAAAGTATTCACCGTGAGGCAGAACGTGTAAAAATTGCAAAAATACATCGATTCCGCGAAACTGGATTTGAAACGGATGACTACGCTGAAATGCTAAACAAACTACTAGAGTTTAAGGATAGCTATGATGATAATTACGAGCTGTAGATCAATAAAATAAAGTGTGTTATGCATCACTTACAAATCTGCAGGTATAGAAATAATTTGTACGTTGTACGTTGGCCAAGAACTTTTTTCTTATATGGGATTTAACAGTTCGCGAATTGACAAAAGCAATGAAAAACCATTTTTAACAGCAAAGCAGAGAATATTATAATATGACAAAAATACTAAAATGGGTTCTTACGTGCTAGACTGTGTTGTTTAGAAGCGATTAATTGACTATTGAAATAAATATGAAATGAATGTGAATAGCTCCTTATTTTGCGTTAAAGGACATTGTTAGGACGTTTTTTTTTGTATTCTCCCCTTTTTCTCTTTTTTTAATTCTCTATATTAGTTTCGCGTGTCTGTGATCTTGCTTGCACGGATTCTTATGAGGCCTAATTAACCAACTTCCTGTCATCCAATCGAGTTGAAACTTGGCCCATACAAGTCCATGCCGATGACAATGCATTCTATTAAATTTTCCCCTACCGCTCATTAGGGGGTGAAATATGGTTTAAACCCTTAATTGGGAAAATGGGTAAATATTTAAAAGGCACTAGATTAAGTAATTTTTGTAAAAAATATCTGCTTCTTTACATTTAACCCTTTGATGCCCTAAAAAAGTATATATCAAGAAAATAAGAGTTGAGATTTTATATGAAAAACATTGTTTTTAAGGATTGATTAATATTAAATGAAACGTTTTTAAGCATGAAAGGCCGCTATTTATTTATTGTTCTCATAACGAAACATTTTTTTACTATTACCTGAAAGATACATCATAAATATATATAATTAGCATAGTAATCACATGATCTGACTAACTCTTAAAAAGCTTGCCCTATGAATAAGCTGATATATCGTTTATATTGCTTAAGCTTCGACTAAATACTGAAATACAAACACACATAAAAATTAAATATGTTAAATTAATATGTATAAATAATTGATAGTTCATGTTAACGCAATATTATGTGCAATTGATTGTGATAAAGCAGAACATGAGCAATTTCCGTTACACTTTCCTGTACAGCAATATATATATTCGGTATATATAATAAAATATATATATACTATATTATAAATGTATACATGTGAATGCAAGCACGCGAAAACACATATATACATACATATATAATGTCATACTATGTGTACTATAGAGTATATAATAGAAGTACATATAGGAAATGGCACCGGAAATAAGGAGTTAAGTTTGCGAAGCGTGTGTACACACTTAACGCATATATATATAGAAAATACATATATGCTTCGGTATTACATTAATATACGTAGAGTAAACACCAATTCTCTGTAGCTGGCTGCCCTTTTTGTATGTGAATCCCGACAATATTAAAATCCTTAAATGTTGTTACTCGTCGGCAAACAGGAACAAATGGTGCGCACACGGGTATTTGCATATTACACACACATGCATAAATTGGCAAATGGGCGTGCAGTATCTGATATATACATATATAAATATATACATACAAATAGAAAAACTATAAACGATTTATTTGTTTGCATACAAACACACGTTCCCGAAAAACTGCGAAAAACTCGATTCTATTGCGCATAACAAAACCTGCATCTTTTTCATATATGCTTTTTATCTATATACATACATACATATTTATATATATATAATATATTCGTAGAACATTGCGCGTAAAAATTCAAATGCAGTTAATGGTTTTCGAACAAGTTTAACCCTTTTTTCAACACGTTCGCGGAGCAGCCGCTGCCGATTTAATCCGATTGGATTACATTTATACCGATAAACAAACAGAAAATTTTAATTCCATATCGATTGAGGCAAGCGCCTCCATACCCTCCACTGTATGCATTTTGTTTGTGAATTCGGCCCTTGCACGGAGAATGCCCCCAAAAATTAGTGTGTCACTGCGCGCGCGCTCATATAGTGTGTTATATGTGTGGTTTAAATGCTCGTTTATTGTTAGCATTATTTTAATAGGATTTCGCTAAGGCTTTCTGTTATTGGTATACGATTAAGGTTCGGTTTAAAATTTTGGGATCAATTTTATTGTGATTTTTATCAGATTTATGATTTATTGATATTTTTATTTTTTGGTTTCATATTTAGTATTCCTGTTCCGGGTCCGGTTCATTTTTTTATAAATAACTTGGCCTGCTTTTGCAATGGAGCTTTATATACATAAAGATTTTGGGTCCTCAAAAAAGTTCACTGCGTCAGAATTACGGTTCAACTATAGCGCACCTTTTTCGCAGCCTTATTTATATGCAAGAATTGTTATTGTAAAAAAAACTCGTATACCGTGTGACAGCAACCTTTTTGTATTTTTTTATTTTCTTAAATATATTTAATTTTATCAAGTCCCAAAACCAAATCTTACAAATAAATTTACTAAATACCATTTTCTTAATAATAATTTCAAAATAAAGGTCCCAATCAATTTTGGGCTGCATGTATTTTTCACAAAAGCTGTTTGGGTCTTTAAAAAAATAACTAAAGTTATTATAATAAGTTAAGGGGGCACTCATACCCAGAGGTCAAACGACGATAAATTATTATAATAAGCTACTTGCATGTTTATTCAATCAAATATTTCCCAAGAGTTCAATTAAAAAACATCGTGGATTTTTTTTAGAATAAAAAGTAACGGTCTTTGCAGATACCTAAAAAGTTATCGCGACGTTTGGTGGTCTGCAGCTGAAATAGTCAATTTGAAATTTAAAAATAAAATGAAATTAGATAACAACAAGTAAGATCTCTCTTTTGTTATTGCATTTTATGTAAATTTATATAGTGTACCGGCTTTGAAAAATGTTTTTTGAGTTTCAAGTTTGCTCGGTGGCTTGCTCGACCAATCAAAACGGTTTTCCTCCTATTTTCGTGTCAATTTTAAATATATATGTCAAAAATTTCAGGATATATTTCTAAAATTTTTAAAATGCACGCTTAAATAAATTATATAAATTGATTTTTAATTTCACAGATCCGATTAAAACTGGCGGACCTTGAAAGGTTTTGTTTCGATTTTTAGAGATAAATTTTATCTTTGTCGTCAACGACAACATAAAAATGTTTTCTTTTTTATGTTAAAAAATAAGGCAATCGGTTACTTTAAGTTATCGAGATAAAAGCATTTAAAGTTTTGAAGGATGCCTTATATTATATTTTTACTTATATATAAGCATTCAATAGTTATAAAACTACCATTTTTATATTAAAATAATTATAACATATTCATCGCACACGTAACATTTTTTAAGAATCTAAGTACCTCTATACCTATATCAATTTTAATTTGTTTTAATTTCACTTCCGCTCACGCAAATAAATTATGTAAAACAAGTTTTAAGAAGCATTTATGCAAAATGTTCCATTAAGAATTTTGCAAAACATATTTCATTATAATTTTGCATATAGTAGCAGTATACTATATACTACACATATAGTGCTATTGATGGTGTGAGCTGGGAAAGCATTTTCACTTGCTATACAGAGGAAAAGCTTACGCTGCCGTGCAATGGCGATGCGCAGTACGCTGTGGTGGGTATTTGAGTATATATACGAACACATAAATGTTTGTATACACTC